>JAVJGG010000027.1:6313999-6345484 GCA_035590195.1 Aviceda cuculoides | reverse complement strand
TGTTCAAGGCCAGGTTGGATGGGGCTTGGAGCAACCTGGTCTGGTGGAAGGTGTCCCTGCCCATGGCAGGGGGGTTGAACTAGATGACCTTTGAGGTCCCTTCCAACCCAAACCATTCTATGATTCTATGATCTTCTTGGTGTTATACCTTTACTTTGCAAGATCAGATGCTCAATTGTCAGCAGCAATGTTCTCCAAAGTAATCTAGCACTGCAGAAACTGAAAGCACATCAGAGATTCAGGAGCCTGAAAGAGTAATCGTTCTGCCAAGTAAGTCTTATCCCAGATCAGCAAACAGCACATATCACATTGTGTACCCAGCAAAGAACACGTGATGATGTCACAGGCCCAAATATAACCTCCCCACCCTTCGCAAAATTTATTGTAAGCATTCAGAGAGGGAATATGGACCAAAAGGCAAATAAACAAATTCTAAGACTTTGCAAGGCCTTCTTTGAAGTATTAGAAGTCTGCACCCAATGGCATACTGGATAGATAAAATATCAAATAATTATTTCATCATGAAACCTCTGAAAGACCACTTGTCCTAACACAGTGCAAATTGCGAGTACTTGAAATGGGCGTCTTGAACATCAATGGAGTCTCAAACAGCAAAGGGAGTCTCAAACACCTGTTTGAGAGGCAAACTTTCACTTCTGTACTTTTAAATCTCGGGCATTTGTGCACATGTGTCAGAGAGATGGGTGGAAATGCTCAGCCACATACAGAGAGGATTTTGGGAGACTATAGGCCCCCTTTGGGTAGGGTGTAGTTTCTTAGTCAATAATAGCTTTTCACTTCCAGAAAAGTTCAAGCTCTTGGGTCTCCTTTTGTACCCATAGGAAAAGAACAGCGGTTTGAGTGAAAACTAAAAAGTTTGTTTGCCACTCAAGTGACCTCCAGGCTAGGATGAGGTTGCGGGGGGTTGAGCTGCATCCTGTTTTTCATATAGACAAAGAGGTTTTGAATGGAGTTGATCATCCTTTGCTTTGATTTCCCTGTTTTATGCTGAATTTGGGTCACTGTAATGTTATATGACAGAAACGTTCTGCATGGCTGAATAAGAGATGTGTTTGTTACCAACCTTGCCACAGATGTAAATCTGCACAGGGAGAAAGGATCAAACATGGGAAAGTCAGGGTTACTGTGCAAATGCAGTGTATGAGAAGGCCAGCGTCCCTCTCTTTTCCTCCCACACATGACAAATCTCTCACTTTGTTCTCCGAACACTGGCTGACCCCTCCACTTTTTGCTCTTTAACACGTTCCTGTTAGGGGTACTCCCTCATCTCTGCAGTTTTCATTTGTTCTTTCATTTCAAACCATGTTCTTATACAATATGGCAGTGTCATATCCTGTGGAAGTCCTGGAAGCACTAATTCAACACTGTTGAAAACACGTGGGTCTTAATTGTCATTTACAGGAAGAGTTTTTTGCATGATAATTTAATCCAGCTTCCAGACTGCCTTTCATTGCCATTAGAACTGCTTAAAGACCCTTTATATCGCTAAAGTAATGCAAAAAGTCTTTCTTATAAGCAATTACGAGCTCCTCTGCTTCCTTGCTATCTCTCCATCCATTTCTAAATGACATCTCTTGCAAACTCACTTTCTGGAGAAGACTGGGCTATGTTGTCATTGAACATAAGGAATATAAAATTAAGGTCGTATGTTATGCTCAGTCCACAGCAGATCTGCCTTCGCATCACAGAATACAGGCTGTTAAATGATAACCTGTTTCCAGGTTAATATACCAAGAGTGACTACAACATCACATAGCAGGAATATATACAGGGCACATGTAGGATTTTTTACTTGGTTTAGAGCTGTTTGTGTCACACTGATGATCTAGTAGTTGTAATAGTATCTCACATTTTCCATTTCTTGTAACTTGTTATAATAAACTTATACTTTTTAGTTCATCCTTACCATATTATTTTTTAAATTTAGCTGTTTGCTGTGAAATGGCACCTGAAGTGTGTTCAGACTAGATGCTTTTACTTGAGCATTACTGTACCCATAAAATGTCAGTTACTCATGAAAAGAAGGTTTATATAATGAAGAGCTATTAAACCCAATACTTCTGATACTGTAAATATGAAATAATTTTGTGCCTGTGGGCAATCTGTGACCCGTTATAATTCAGGTTGCAGCTCCTTTTTTCCTCAGACTTTTTCCCTCTCCCTTCTCCCTTTCCCCTTCTGTATGTTGAGCTGAGCTCAGTGAGCTCTTCGGTGACATTGTGACGTTATAATGGTGTAAACCATTGCTACTCTTGTTCTCTCCCATCCTTGTTGTGACATATGGATCTATGATAGCCATGTCGTGACCTACAAAACCAAATCTGCTGGGAATCCTTCAGACAGCCTATGGCAACAGTCCTGCCATTGCATTGCGGTGCAGAGGATGGCTCTTAAGGGCAGGAAAGTAATTATTAAAAACTTGTGATTACTGCTAAACTGGACCTTGGCAGAAGTGAAAATCCTAACCAAAATGGCATTCTCCATCAGTTGGGAATTCTTTTAGTAGCAAAAGCAAAACACCTTGGTGATGCACAGCTTATACACCAAGCAGCCCAATATCCCTGCTCCCTGCATCCTCTGTAAATATCTTTTCATAGAGGCCATTAGTCCCTATGGATGATAAATATTCAAGGCTATTGTTTTACAAATACATTTCAAAGCAGTGGCAGGAAGCTTGGTACTGAAGTATTGTGGTGTTTACTTCCAGAAGTTATTTGCTGATCCTTTTTTATCTTGTATATTTAAAATAAATAGCTTTTTAAAATTTAATTTCCACAAAAAATGCCACATACTGAATTAGTCTGAGCTGAGGGAGGAGAAAATAGCCTGGTTTTTTCAGTGGATTCCAGTTTCGCATTACCTGCTTTATCTAACAAACTTTTCTACATTAGTCTACACAGTCTTCTAGTGAGTGAATCCATCCAGGCCCCAAGCACTGGAGCCAGATAAGCACTTGCCTGCTCCACAGTGAGAAAAGGGAAGAAAGGCAGTGAAGGGTAGCATGGAAGAGATACTTTGCTGCTCAAACACATCATAAAAACAGCAGCATCTGCCTCAGGAAAATGCCATAAGACATCTAGCCATAGAAAATCAAATCAATAAATAAAAAAAAAATCGAAACCCACCAAGCACAAGTTTGAAATGAATGGGAAGACAAGCCACTGCGTATTAGGGATGTGAACTGTCAGCCTATAAAAGTTTGGGGAGTCGTTTGGAGTAAAAAAGCTTACCACATTATTTACTAGGAAAATGTTATTGGTTTTGTACACAGAGCTTACGCGTGGCCTTGGAGCTCAGCAGCCTTTGGGACTGCAACGAACAGGCCCTAGACCAGACTACACAAACTTTACCCAGAAACTTAAGCACAGAAAGAGCTAGAAGATAATCAGATGTATTGGAGAGTTCCAGTCTTTTAAAAAGCTGCCCCAAAATGCATCTATGGGATATTCAGATGAACATATCCCAAAGTATCCTCTTTAACATCCTCTGAAGACAGACAGGTTCAAACGGAACATGACCCAAGCAGAAATGCACTGCATTTAAACATGAAAAGTCAACAACTATTTCCTTCCTTCCAGTGTCAGACTGAAAGATTTTCTCTGCTATCCTTGGAAAGGAGCCTGCAAAATTCTCCAAAAAGAATGTTCTTCATAATAATCCATATTTAATGAAACTGCATGGTGGTTATATAACCAATGCTGATTTCATAAAGAACCTAATTTAGACTTCTTAAAGTACATAGTGCTTATGTCGGAAAAGCTTGAACATGTTTTACTAGGTCTGAACAGATAGTGTTATTGGCAAGAGATAAATGCTTCAGACAATTTGGTGCTAATATTTCAAGTCTCTGCAGAAAAAAAAGCAAATGTACGGAAAGAAATACTGAACAAAATTAATCTTGGCTGCACTTTTACTCCTTCTGATAGTGCTGAACAGTAGAATCATTCAGTATTTTAATTACTCAATTCTGTACATTTGTTTCAGACAGTAAATCAGTTGATATAGATCACTAGTGGACTCACCTTGTACAAACACAAGCAATACCAGATAAGCAACCAAGATAAGCATTTTTTTGCATGTAACTAATGTTCTACAGAGGTGGGCTAAATCCTCACCAACCAAGGAGATAGCTGACTAGGACTTTAAAGAAAAAGAATAAAAGGAAACATCAATACAGAACTGCAAATATTTTGCAATACATTACATAGAATAGTTATTGCTGGCTGTGAGCCCGTGCTCCAGACTCGATACATGGAGGCTGCTCTCTTGGTACGCTTTGGAAGTGAACTTTGCTTGTTCCAGAAGGCTGGCTGGCTTGCAGAGCTGGTTTTAGAGGCTTGCTGGTCAGATGAGTATCTAAGATAGAACCAGAACTTCTCACATGGGGGGCTAGCTGTAAATAATGTAAATAAGGGCCAATGCAAATCTGTGTGTAGCCAGATGTGTGACTGAATGAGGTGCAGCTACGTCTAGGAAAGACCTATAATGAACACAGGACAAGGCGACGGGATCAGCCTAGCTTAATTTATGCCAGTTAGTGCCTTCCATCTAAAAGTGTCAGGTTTGGCTTTTCAGCACATAAACACTCCCAGTTTAAAGTGCCTTGATTTAGTGGGCCACTGCAAGAGGTACAAATCTAAATCAGGTCTCATACCATACCAAAACCAACCAAGTGAAAGAGATTCCAGTGTGTGTCTTTCTCACCTGGCAAAAACATAGCTGAGATTTAGCCTGGAGACAACTAAGCAGGGCTTGATGTGGATTTGGACATATGTGTGGATTTTAGCTGCGTTAGGGATAACACACAGAAAACGATCCATCTACATTCACAACCAAAACCATGTTGTAATGGCATTAGGGAAGCGCCGCAGCAGACGGTGCTGCAGCCTGTTATGTGCAGGCTGCAGGGAGGGCACTTATCTCTGGCTCTTATCGGCACGGAGGTTCTATAGCTTACGTGTACAGAGTGTAAGTCTCACTTGACAGTAAGTTAAAGCTAAGCAGAACAAGAACAGAGGCACTGCTGGCAGGCAGGGAAGCGCAAGCAGACGCAGAGAAGTTTTGTTTCATTACAGATATGCAGCCACAATCAGTAAGTCCACCTGCAATTCAGATCTCCTAGAGTTTTTTTGCAGAGGCTAATGTCTCCCGAAGCTGCATTATACCTAATTCCTGTAACCATCTCTACCAGAAGAGTTGGAAAATTCTGTTGCAGCTAAGCGGCCACCTCCAGCTCTACTAATGGCAATGCAATGTGTCTGGAGACTTTTGTAAACCCCAGCATATCATCTTGAAACACTGAATACCAAGAGAGCACGACAAAAAGCTCAACATTATTTAATTAGAAAGAAAGACTGAGAAATGACTTGACCATGTTGCGTAAAGCTTTTAATGGAAGAAAATACCAAGGAGCAGTGAAGAAGAGAGTAAAAGCAACTTGTCCATCTCCTTAATGCGTAAAGATGAGAACAAACAATTTTACTTTATGAGTTTTGCTCCTGGAATGGCAAGACACTGTCAGCATCTTCTGGAAATGAGATCCTGTCTGTGCTGTAAGGCTTTGTGCTACACTTTCAGTTTTTATCTGAATATAGACATTCAAATGTAAATACATGAGTCACCAGCTTGAACAGATAATTATATGCTGTCATGATGGTGTCATTTTTCATTTTCTTTAATAGCATTATTTCTATTATTAAATAAAAGACTTTGCAAAAAATAATTTGGTTTTATCAAGAATAAACAATAAAATGTAAAATGCTAATTTCCACACAGCTATTAATCCTGTAGTCATATGTATCACATTGTCTAACTATACAAATTTACCATAGTCAAAAGTAATGCCTCTCCCCAAAATATATGTAAAAGCAGCTTCCAGGCAACACCTGGAAAATCACTATGCATGTAAACTGCATATGCAGTTGTGACGTCTTCTGACAGATCCTCTCTGTGAAGCAAAGATTTTTCCAGACTGCTTATTTTACTTCTGGGTTACTCATATGTACTGGGGTATGGGGAGAAGAGGCTTTGCATATGTTTAATAGGAAAACATTGTTGATTCAGACTAGCGCCTTGTCAGTCACAGAATAACAAGTTGCTCCAGGGATTCACTGGGTTTTTGCTGAATTTTTAATGAACAACAAAATAACTTACAATTGTTCTGAGCAGACTTAGGATGAAAATTATGTTGAATTGGAAAAGCCACAAGAAAGAGCCTCCAAACAACTGGAGAAAATGCCTTGCAGTAAGAGACTTAAAGGGATCAAATAATCTGGTTTATCAAAAAGTAGTTATACAGGAACTAGGGAAGTCATTAATTTAGCAGCAGAAGCATAAGAATCAATGTCTCAAAGCTGAGACAAGGCAAATGCAGAAATAAGGCATATTTTGATGTCTAAAATGGGACGAAGGCGCAATTTAATTGGTAAGGCCAAAAAAATGAAGCTTCTGCATCTTCTTTAGCATTTCCACACTAGTCTTCCGTCTCAGCCTGAAAGTTTTCCGGATGCCAGTGGTGGCTCCTCTGTGGCTGCCGGATGCCTCAGAAATGTGAGACTTAGCTGTGGGGCTAATCCAATGACCCACTGTTGCTGAAAGGGAAGGTCTTCACCTCCTCCCAGATGCACGATGGTCCTTTCCAGCCCTTCCATTTCTCAGACCTGTCTGCCAGACAATTTAATTCACGTATCCAGCAGGGAGTTATTTGGGGTGTCTCATCTCATCTCACGGATTAGTGAGTTTACAGGTTCGCAGGCTGCCCAGTGACTGGTGGGTTTGGCATCAAGTCAGTAGTGCAAGCAGGTGATCTTCTGCCTCTCAAGTGCTGTTCATCTGTTATAATCAGGTAATATGTCTCCTGAAACCATTTTCACCTTTATTGTCCAAGACAGCTAATTGCATCCCGTGGCCACGTAGAATTCACATTCCTATCTTCTATCTCCCAGACAAGCCTCATAACCACAAGGCAACGGAGAAGGGAGGTAGGAGGATCCTCCTAAGGCAGCTGGGCTGCTGAGCCAGGGCCTCAGGAGCCACGGCACCCGGAGGGGAGCAGGCCGGAGGGTGTCTTGTTGCCCAGTGCCAGAAGCTTGGGTCCCTCGCTTGGGATGGGCTATGACTTACTTCGGATGCTCAAGGTATGAAACCACAATCAATCTTGAGGACAGAGAAAAAGCCCCAAACCCCTTCCCGAGGTAGGTGCTGTAGCTACGGGGCTGCCAAGTCACGCTCCTCGCTCGCTCTCCTTCTGGCCCCAGGTCTCAGGTGCACACAGAGGCTGTAGTATCAGGGTTTCCTATCAGGACAAAATGTCAGGCCTGTAAAACTAAGGGGTTGCGTGCCTCAGCTTAACACTAGTAACAGTGCAGTTGCACTGACTGTAAAAGCTGCTCAGACACGTCTAAGCCAGCCTCAAATGTGCTCACGCAGGGGCTGGTAGCAGCCCTCTCACCAGCGTGGCGCTCAGGGCATGCTCGTTTATCTCGCTGAGACACTCCGCTGTGCTCCTGAGACGTGCTCCTTGCACCCAGAACGTGTTCCTTGCCTCCCTCCACGGCCCCTCGGAGCCAGCCTTGCTTCTTTCCAAGTGTCAACCTCATAATCTCTGTTGGGAGAATAAACAGAGACAGTGGGCAGGAGGTGGGCTTGTTACGCTAGAATATGGTGCGGCTTATTTCTCTGATTTCTATAGACTCACAAATATGCATGAAGTTGTGGCTCTGCTGAAAAAATGGAAGCTGCGCTTCCAATTTTTAGGGTTCTTTCTTTTTTCTAAGTTTCTTGAAAATCAATAGCATTCGTGCACTCACTGCCTAGCACTTTCCCTCAATTTCCCTCAGTGCAAGAGTTACACGCGTTACAAAGGCAGGTAGATGAAAAATGCCACCCAACGGGGCTCTGCAGCTTCACTGCGTTTGTCTGGAGAGTTTCTCTTTGCTACACTGAGCAGGAAGAGAAGAGGCTTTGTTCGTCAGGCTGGATCTGGAAAGGCCTTCTGGGCTCCGGGAAGAATCCCACCACAGTCCTTGCTCCTATCTTGCTAACAGGATCAGAGCGCTCCTGGGCCCAAATCTGCAGTCTTGGAATCTGAATTCTTGCTGCATTATCCTGTTCTTTCTCTCCTCTCACCAGAGATTATTGTCCTGCTCATACTCCTACAGAGCTGATCTCAGCTGCGATACTTCTCGTTGTCACTCCCTCTTTTTAAAAGAGAATCTCAAAGGCAGCAATGTTTTATATTGAACAGGATAATTTTTTACATTGGAATACTTTTTAAAACTGAAGGATGCAACACATTGGGAGATACACTTTTCTTGTGAGGGAAACAAAAAAATTGGACCTAAGAATATTGGCAGGATTGATTTAACCTTACTTTTTATTTTCATACTTCCTCCTATTAATCTCGTTCTTCTCTTTAATCTTTTGTTAAATCTGTTAATATGCACTGAAGGCTGTTTGTACAGAAGCCTTCTCCTTAAAAATCGTGCCTATCTTAGGGGTTTTACTGGAGGCAAAGATAATGAAAACAACACACAAAAATGCTGAGGGAGAATATTTTCAAAGTGGGAGGGAAGCATATTTCCTTGGTATTTTCCAAAGTGTTCCAACATATGAGACTATTTATGACAATATAAACAAAAAAGCCAATGTTCCTTGTAAAGAACGCAGAATCATCCTTAATTAATTAAACTCCTACCATGAGCTCATAAATGTCAGGATGTTGAATCGCTGTATGTCAATGGAGACCGATTTTTTAAATTATTTATTCCAGGGGAGTAAAGTAAGGTTTCTGAAATTCACAACAGCAGCAACTTACAAACATGGTGCAAAGAAATCATATTCAATATGAAGCAAGATGTTAGTCACTACCTTTGAACTCAGTGGATGTGGTAAGTCTGTCTAAGCCCTGCTTTGCCAGGACACACAGCTATGAAGATGGAAGAGGGACGCTGTGGGCTCAGAGCTGGGTGCTCGCGCCTCGCCGTGTGGCTGTGACGGGAAGGGCTGTCGTTCCTTCCCACACCACAAAGCCGTGGTTGTCCGAAGGAAGATGCCCGGCAAGAGTTGTCTGGGACACGGGTCCAGCCCATGACCAGGCAGGAGGACCGCTTCATCCAAAGCCAGCACACTCAGGCAAAAGGGCAAGCTTTCCTCAAAATAGTACGGGTGAGAGGGCAGGCAAGTTTACAGGACAGACACACGCACGCACAGACAAAACTCTGACTGAAGGATTCAGTTTATGCGGATGCATTTGCTGGGATACCATAAGGCTTAGCTTTAGTGGTCTCCCAGCCCCCAAAAGTTCTCATTTTCCTAAGGAGCAGAAAGACAATACCAAGACACAATGATTTCTTTTACTTTTTCAGCCATAGGGAAACCATTTGCAATTTCAGCTGGCACCTCTTCTAGCACGGAATGCTGCTGGAAGCGAGAGAAGCTCAGTTCTCAGGAAATAAATAGAAGCAATTTTAACTATACTTATTGCCTATTCCCTGAACCGCAGGTCTAGCTGAGCATAGGAAAGAACTAGTGCTGGCAGAACCCCTGGAGGAATGCGTTAGGCCATCGTAACAAGTGTGTCTGAGGAAGCGTGTGTGAACCAAGCCCCAGCCCTGCCCTGGCAGAACCAGCCCCGGTGGCACGTCGCCATTAGCGCGCCGGCGGGGTGGAAGGCAGCAGGCTCGCCACTCCTCCGAGGATCGCTGCAGGACTCCGAGTGATTATTCTGGAACAGAGAAAAGCCAAAGCCCAGCTCCTCCTTCCTCCTGTGCAGCTCAGCAGCACTTGAATAAAAGCGAGGGAAGTTACCCTTGTTGAACCAGTGTGGCAAGCGTCGTTCATTGAGCACGCTGGTAGCATCGTGCGGGTATCAGCATCGTGAGCGCCTCTGCCTCAGTGAAGAGTGTTTCCAGGGGCACTTGCTCAGAAGACGGCTCCCCTGGTCCCCTTCCCTCCCGTTAACGACCCTGGTGCACACAGCTGTAACGGGGGCCAACAGCTGCGCTTTTGCACTAGCCCTTCCGTAACGTCCATTATCAGACCTACAAGAGCTCCTCTAGAAATGACCATATCTGCTGTGCTTAATAGGGTGAGTCAAATGAGATTATTCACTTAATCCACCCGATTCCCTGGAGCTGTTCCCAAACGGCTTTTTGGACAGGTTGATTTTACCTGGAGCGCTTCACCGGTCCAGTTCACTGCAAGGGCAGAGAGACCTGTGCCGGCTCAGTGGTCAGAGAGCCCGGGAGCAGAAGCGAGCAGCCGGGGAGGCGGGAAGGGATCACTTCTTTCATCAGGCAGGGACAGGTTTTGGTAGTTCAAAGTGCTCCTGGAACCAGAGTGGAAAGCCCAAAGAGTCAGGGCTGTAAAGAAACTATATGGAAATTCCTGCACGGTACTAGAACAACGTGGCACGTGAATGCTGCACATCCGAGTACTGCTCCATCCAACATGACAATAGAAGTAAAGCTCAGCTGATTCCAGGCAAATCTTTATAACATCATTTCTGATGCTGAATCCTTATGAAACATTGCGTTGACTCATTTTATAAACAGAATTGATTGACTCTGCGTAGCTTTCAAATACATTGTTAGGGTACTTTTTGTAACACTGTATCATTATAACTCCAAGCAGAACTAGTAGATAGCCTGCAAAAGTCCCACAAAAGTAAAAACAAAACTCCTAAAAATTTCAAAAAGTTATGTAACTGCAAAACTCCTAAAAAAACCACAAACCAAACCTCCTACAAAATAACAGAAAACTTACATAACTAGAACTCAATTACCTCCTCAGAAATTCACTGTCAATCTAAAAAAGTGAGAATTTAAACAAAGAAGTGTATACTTAGAAATGCCGTAGGTGAGTAGTATCATTTCTCTTTCAGGGGAAGATGATTAAGGCTGCATGAAGAATGAAGTATGAAAAATGCATTGGAATGCTTGTTAAAAGAGGCTGTCAGAAAGTGTGGTGTGTCTTGGATTATGTTCACTCAAGGACTGTCAAGGGCAAGAACTTTAATGGCATAAAAGCACTGAGAAAAAAAGCAGAAGTTCTAGGCCTTGAAAGCAAAATACTCCACCAGGTTGTTTATTAGCAACAGGCAGGGCTCAAAAGGGTTGGATGGCCTCTCCAAAATACGACTGCATAAGGAGTACCATAGCTTAATCTCCAAATATTTTTCCAAAATCCATTTCAAAACAACAGTTACACTCCTGATGTTTTTCTATTGTTGATTACTATCCATATATGCAAATTAAAATAAATTAGGATTATTAAAATGCACATGATTAATGATTGAACTCTAGCTTCCTGCTGGATTAAACCTTCATTGTAAAACTGAGTGAAAAGTGCAGCTCAAAATAATACTCCTAGAGCTCAGATATTATGGCGCTTTTTGAGTGGAAGTGAGATATTTGCGTTTTCACTGCACTGCTGCTATAAAATGCCAAAAGAAACTCTCATCTGTAGCATAATCATATTTTAGTGCCCCAGAAGGAACTATGAAAAGGTTGCTTACAATTTTGATAGCTGGTGAGAGAAGTATCATCACCTCTAAGTCCTTGAAGAGCCATTTATCCCCATTTATAAATTTCTGATTTTATGAGTTATTAAAAGTATTTAAATTAACTAACTACATTAAAACTCATTTTCTTCCATGTAGTTTGCTCCCCAGAATCTTGTTTTCTAGTCTTTTTTAACATTTTCAAAACCTATGTTTTTCCATAGAAACTTATTAAAAAAAAAAAAAAGGTTAAGTGTATATTAAGATTATAACTGAGTTCACTTCCTGGTGAAAGTCACTGTCTCACATTTGTGGAATATTAATTTTGAAGAGGCAGGAACCCAAAATGTGTAGTCTATTTACCTACAGTATATAGCCAATGTATGTTAATGGCCATTATGTTACTTTTCCACTTAAGCAAGCTATAATAACAATACTCAAGAGAAGTCCGTCATCCTGGGGACGTGTTTTCAGTTATCTGCAGAAAGAACAGATAGACATTCACCTCTTGATCTTGCAGCTATGCTAGACTTTTTCCATTAAAACTTTCCAGAGTTCCTGCCAAAAGCAATTGTGCAGTTGAAGGTGAACAGAGTTTATCCACTTTTTCTTGGGCAATAGAAAATTCACCTACTTTACACAGCCTGGGAAACAAAACATGTGAGTTTATCTACTTTTTTATGTACTGATGAGATACTAGTTTCCCAGTATATCCTCACCAACACTAGCAACGGTGAAAAGGTGAAGTGGACTAGGTACCTCTTCAGCAACTGTCTTTGTGAATATTGTGTTTTCCAACCTGCCTTATACCACACCAGTAATTAAACTGCCAGTGGACCACTTGTAGTATCTGGAATATTTAATAAGGAAACAGTCTAAGGTGGACAGAGTAATAGCTTACCAAGTCTCAAGTTCCTTTTGTCGTCATAGAAGATGCACTTTTTCAACTTTTTAGTCAACGCTAAACCTGTTATTTTGTCTGCAGCATTGCTTAGCATTTCTTTACAATCCAGGTATCCCTATGTGAAACTCATACATAGATCCTGTCCTGCTCTTCAGACTCATGAAGAATGAAGCTATAACATACCAAAGCCTTGAGCAATTGCATGAAAGTTTTCCAACAAAACCCCAGACCATTCATAGAAAAGGAAAGAAATTCGGTATTTCTATTACAAATGATCCTTGACTGTCTAGGTTTAGTTTTGAGACGGGCTGAGGAGCTGCTTCATAGTGGGGTCTTCTGTGAGTCACCCTGATGGATGGGTTATACGTATTTACTGCAGTACTGGTATCCTCTTCAGTGTACGAGGGCATGGCCTGGAATTCTATCCTGTCTTAACAGGCATACGAGCATATCCTTGCAAGAGTAAATCTACGGCAGGCAATGGGATTATTCACACGTTTAGAGTTAGATGCATGCCAAAGTGGTTTGCTCCATCAGGGTCATGTATTTTTCCTCTCTTTGCATGGGAACAGAGAGGGTAATTTTACGTGTGGTGGGATTTCAAACATCCTGGTTTAAGCGCTGGGTCCTTTTCTAGGTGCTTTCAAACTACAAAGGGCCAGTTATAAAGATGCTTTATCAAAGTTACTGATACTTAAAGACAGGGTTATTGAATAGGTAAAATCCTTATACCAGTACATTTACTTAATAAGAAAAGTCAACCAGAACATCCCGAAGAAATAACAGCAGTCATGAGACATTAATGGAATGAAGAATTTAGGACTGGGAGAGAGGCAGTAGGAAAATTAAAATATTTCCTCAGTTTGGAAGTTTTGGGGTCTGGTGGAAACCCTTTTGCATCCACTTTCAGCGATCTTTAACAGATGTGCTACAATCTGGTGCTTTTTCCCTTCCTGTGACTACTATAGATGTCCAAATTTCCAACACTTACAACGCAGCAATACCTAAGAAGATAGCGCTGCTCTCCAGAAAAACTGGGGAAAGTAATTGCCACAGCATCTGAAGCTGTGGACCCAAGTCCTCTTTAACCTGTGGGCTGCCCCTCCCAGTCCATGGCCAACTGACGGCTGGCATCCCATCGGTCGGTCGGAGGTGAGCTCCCCCCAGAGCTGTTAGCAGGTACCCTTGTGTGAACACTCCCTGACCTGTATCCGTCAGGATGAGCTGAATTACTTAAACTATTTAATCCAGATCATTTTACTGGAAATGGGCTAGGGAGTGCTCACACAAGCAACAACCAGCGGGTGGAGGTGGAAATCTCTTTAGCCCGTAGAGATGTTCTAGGAAGAGCACTTGACTACAGCCTAAAGTACTAATCTAAAGTAATACTTGTCAATGTTTTTATCTCTAATGGCCAGAGTTGTCTTTATCCAGCATTTTTTGTTATCCCTATCACCACAGTATCTCCTGGCTGTTTACACCCGAAGCACTGAGAACCTCTTTGGTGCCAGCTTTCCTCCAGGCATCCTGCCCATCCACCCCGCCTGCCCCATGCGGTGTCGCTGGGAGCGAGGCTCACGTGGCCAACTGTCAATACCTCCGCAGGAGCGCTCTGCAAATTAAGGAGGATGGGAGCTGCAGGATACAAGTCGCATTTGTATTAGGGGGAACATTACCAAAAATGTAATTTGTTCACCTAATTACAACGTTCCTAACCCTTGCTTGCTGATTTACGCTGCATCAGCCAGGAACTAGTAACACTGGGTACATCTTGTAATATTTACACTCTTCAAGCTATTCTCTGTCTTTCAAAGATTCAGTAGATTCATATGGGATTTATACAAGTCCATTAGCAACTAAGGGAGGATAAAAAGTGCCTTGATGAGGAATCAAACCCCATCACTAATGAGTGTTTCTTCTGAAAGCCTGTGAGCCTTCCCAGGCAGAGCTGCCTTTGGGACAGTGATTAGCGTCCTTTGATGGACTAAGATCTTGAAACCACATGTTCTAGGAGGTAAGTTTCTCCTCATGTTCTGACACACTTTTGATGATTCTTTTTTCTTCTGGTTTTTTTTTTTTTTTTTTCAGAGAAAGAGTTTTAAGCTATATGGCTGCCACCACCTAGTCTTATGGCTTCAAACATACATAAAAATTAGCTGGGATTTCTTGCAAATGGTGCTTCACAGGTTTGGGATTCTTTTAACTTAAGGTTTCTTAAGAATCAGATCAGTAAATAATTTTTGGATGAAAACCAGGTGTCATCCAAATTTGGTCTGGAATTATGTTTTCCTGGGGCTGATGTTAACATATTCTGTTCTTCAATATGCTCCTCATTTCACCGTGTTGTTTTTTGTGCATTGTAGAAGCACTTTGCACTCTGGTTAAAATTTAGAGGAAACTAACACTAAGGACTGTCTGTACTATGAAAGGAAGCTTCCACATATGATGCGTATCAGTAAATTAATGCTTTGCGAACTGGGTATGTGCTAACAGCCCAGGTATTAAAGAGCTTGTCTTCTGGAAAAAAATGGGGTTCTGAGCTTTCAAAGAATGTGGAGTTTCCTGCACCAAGTTAGATTTCCTCTATTGTATTTTATGTGACAGAACCATGGAAAGAATAGCAATGACAGTGTCTTTGCCACCATTGACTATCAGGGAAGAGAATGAAAGGAAAAAAACCCCATGTATGAAATACATCAGTCATGTCAAAGATGACACTAAGAGATATGCAAATGCTATCCTTTCTGTAGGAAGTACTCAAATTATATAAAATAGAGTAAAACTGTAGTTAAGATAGCCTTCTTATCCCAAAATAATTTCAAATCATTGTTCTTTTTTATCCTGTGATATGCTATGCTAAATTACCACCTCTTCTTCTATATTACCAGTTCTCAGAAATATCCTTGCCAATTGTAGTATCCATTTCTCTCTTATTTTCATTTCCTTCTTAGATATTCATGCAGCCATAACCTTTTTACTAGGAAGACTCCTGTATTCCTGTTGATATCAAAAGGGGACGACACCGAGTTACGAAGTTTTGCTGGCTCCTTCTTTAAAAGTTCCCTGTATCATTTTAGTTTACTATCACTTTTTGGGTTGTATTTTTACATGCACTGATGGAAATGTACCACAGTAAAACTGACAGACTGCTATCAACACACTGTATTACAAGCAAATCTTCTTCATCACTTTATCCACGTGATCTGATGCTACTTTGAGAAAAAGAATAAAGAAAATAAAATAGCAATGAACAGTATGAAAGTACTAATTAATAAAAGCCCATTACCTCAGTAAAAACTACCTTAGACCCCAGCATTGACTCTTGGATTCATATTCTCTTCAGAACAGCACAGAGCATCTTTCTTAGTGTCACAGCTCATTTTCCAGCTCATCACTTTAATAGTTGTGAGACGATGTATGACCTCCTCACAACACTTCTGCCTGTATTGGTCATTTAACAGGGCAATAAGCTCGTTCACTAATGAAGAGGAGTAAACCAAGGCTGATGGGTCTCTCTCTGTTCAGAGAAGTAATTAAAAAATCTTCAGACTCTTCCTCAGTTTATGCAGCCAGAGCAGCTGTTAGAGATCTTCCAAAGTACCTGGAAATGACCTTACATCCTGGGGGGCTACAGCCTCATTCCAAAGCATTTATCAGCATCAAACTGGATTTTGAGACTGCTTGGCAACAAATATAACAGGTATTGCAGACGAGTATTTTCCAAACACTAAGCAACTGAGATGCTGCAAATATTGAGCTGGGTCTTTCACTGGTCTCAAGAATCTTATTTTGCTCTTTATTAACTCAGAAGGGCAGTTCTAGGCTCTACTTCTGCAAATGTCTTTCTTACAGGTTTATTTTTCACATACTATATTAAAAAACCCTAATCTTAATGGTATTTTTGCAGTGACTGATATGAGTGCTGTATTTTCCAAACTGGTAAGGATTTAATGCATTACAGGAAGGTAATTAATAAATCCTGTGACTCTACAAGTATACCATGCACTTCTTCCTGTAATGAGAAGCTTGAATTCTTTTTTTGTATTTATTGAAGAGCATTAATGAATATGAATCTTTACGACATTTCCAGGAAAGGTGGAACAGAACAAGAAACGGTCCATTCTCTGTAAACGGATATTAGTTCATAAATAGTTTCAGCGAAGAGAGCAGTTTGTCCATTCTTCTCCTGAGAAGTGGGTCAGAATTGTCACTGCTAACCTAATCCCTGTGGCTTAGCCCAACTGCCTTGCATCACAAAATGTATCTGAAAATTCACACTGTACCAAGCTGCCTCATTGCTCTCCATACTTCAGCTGGAAAATCAACAGAGGAAGCCACGCTCAGGGAACTAGCTGGGACTTCTGGACCTCATGAAGCCCATGTGCGGGAAGGGATGAGGACAAGGAGCAGGACAACTTCAAGAAGCTCCAGAAAGCTCAGAAAAAATAGTCACATTTGAAAAAGGTACCTAAGTAAAGCACCGTTTCAACTACTCAAGAAAGGCAGAGCTATGAAAACTGTCACGGACATCTGACCGAACCGTGGACACAGAACCCCTTGGATCTCGTGCCGGCTGCAGCTTCCCCTTATCCAGCTGTGGCCTCTAAGGATACATTTGCTGTAGTACAGCAAACGGTGGCAAAGTTTGGTCTCTTGCCATGAAGGCAAGTGGCATGGTTTGACCATATCCACATTACTAAGCTTTCCTTGCTTCCCACAAGGGGCTTCACCCACCGCCGGGGTGCAGAGCAAGTGCTGCTGGTCTACGCCTGGCCCACGCTGGGCAGCATCCGAACGCGCTGGCAATAAACTGTGACCTGCGTGTGAGCCCATGACCTCTCTCTGCTTCAGTCTAACAGACATAGCTGTGTGTCAGCTTACTCCGAGGTGCCTTACTTCTGTGTATACTTCCATTTACTTCAGCTGCATTACCTGGGCAAATAAACCCATACAGAGGCATAGAGGTTTTTAGGATTATGACCTATGTGTCTTTTATAAACTGATGGTAGATTATAAGCAGTTAGCTTCCAGTGCCTCACAGCGCGTGGAAGACATTGTGCACTTTGGTTTTTGTCAGTCCTGTCACCGTTTGTCAAAGTTTTCAAATCTAACATTTTTTATTTGTCATTTAAATGTGGGAATGAATTAAAAGGAGTTAGGAGGAGGAAAGAATTCTTTGTTGAAGAAAACGTAAATGGAAAAAATAATATAAAAAGAAAGAGATAAAGGATATATAAATAGAGATGTAAGAGGAGAGAAAAAACATCTGGGAGACTGACTATTCAGGGACTTCAATCCACATTAAATTGTCAGGCAATCAATCACACTGTATAAAATTAATGAGGTTGGTAATTCCTTTCTATATAACCACCCAACAGCATAATTCATTAGTACATTCAGTAGTAAAACTATTATCTGATTCACTCCATAGTCTAGCTGAAATGTAATATCTGAGTTCAACTTGCACAAACCCTGCAAAAAGCTATTCGACCATTTTTATTTGCACATAAATGGGTTAAAGCTGTGTTTTCTAGTTATGTTCTGTTTCTACAGCTCTTCTAGCAAACCAGTTCGCTGTGACCGATACTCTAATACTTGTACCGTGGTTGCTCTTAGAAATTCCTATCCAGATTGGGCTCAATAGTATTAGTAAACAAGCAGAAGGCAAGAGACAGTCCCCAAACCACAAACAGTTTACAAGCCAAGGAGATGTGCCAGTCAAAGGGAAGAAGAGAGGAAGCGCGATACTCATTTTCAAATGAGTACCCAACTTCAAAGAACAAGAAATAACTTCCCTGCCAGTCACAAACAAAATAAATTCCAACATCTAGGTCCCAGAGCTAGCTACTTATGCAGCCATGGAATTAGTCCAAACAAACAATGATATTGAACCGCATGTTACGGACACGTGCAGTAAGCACATTTCAGACTGTGCTTTACAGGAAACTCAATTTTGAGAGTTATGAGCAGGAATTGGGGAAGAGAATATAATACCCCGAGTGGCAAAAAATCACGCACGTGCTGGACAACTTCTCCTTGCGGTCGAGCTCTGGCACGTTAACGCAGGTCACGCAGCACCGGCTGTGCTTCCCTGCACCGCGCCTCTACCGCGGAGACACCGTCTCACCGACCTGCTGAGCTGCCAGCGGCGGCACAGGAGAGGTCGCACTGGAAACCACTGGAAACCAGAATATGCTCCACATTCCCTCAGTCCCTCCATACACGGGCACGCCGAACCCTCAGCACCGAAGCACCGGGGGAGAGCTGGGCGCGGGGAGGGCGAAGTGGGGAGCCTGAGCCATGCGCTGCCTCCCGACAAAAAGAAGCACGGCCAGACGGTGTATGGTACAAACCTCCCCCTTCTTTCAGGTCCCAGACCTACAGTGCTGCTGGGGACGGAGGGGGCAGGGAAGAAGATGAGGCTGTGGATGGGACGCTCACCCAGAAGAGGCTGGAAACCACTGATGCAATGAATTCTTCTTGGTAACGAAGCATAAAAAGAAAGATTATCTTCAGAAATCACTAAGCAAATAAATTTTGAACAGAGAAGAAATACCATGAATTCACAGGCAGTTCAACAGTAAGGGGAAAATATTCGTCACGTGTTTTTCTCACCAATCATTTGTCTGTGCACTCAAATAGCATTTACTAATTATCTTTGATCAGCAAGATCACTCGCACAGACTTTGTCTTTTTCTAAGACTGGCTCTGCAAATTCTCTTAAGCTGCAAGTAATTTGAGAATTCTTGATTTTTTATGATTAAAGCAGGCCCAATGTCCCTGTACTGTACTTTTTAGACTATGAGGGCTGGTGCTTCCTGTCAGAGGAATAATTTCCCTTCAAAATTTGCACATCTTGCTGTTGTTTCTACATTTAATTTTGCGACAGAAATTAAATCCCTGCTGGTGAGCGAGGTCGGAGGAGGCGTCACACTCCACTCACCAGGCAAGCGGCCTCGTGGAGCTCCTCAGCTCTGCTTATCCATATCCCAAGAGCTGTGGGAAGCTCTTATGCCCATTCCTTGCCATTGGAGCCATCGTTTCTAGCAAGCTGGACAAAACACTTGTTTGAGGCAGAGGTACCAGGCTGTCACACGCTGCGTTTCCTCATGGTTTGTCATCCAAGCAGCTGTGGAGTGTTTTGCTTGTGGGTTAAAATTAGGAGCCATACACTCCAGTGCCAGGGCTTTTTTAGACACTATTTCTGTTTCCAGAGAGGTAAAGAAGAGATAGCCTCCAGTCTCTCAGCTTGTTGCAACTGGCATGAGTGACACGCAGCAAAAGCCTGGCCTAGCACGTGGCAAACACAGAAATCTCTCTTCAGATTTGAAGAGACCAAAATGTTTACTGCTCGTTTTTGTGAATAACTAACAGAATCAAGAGGGCGATAAACGATTTCAGAAGGAGGCATGCAACGTTCCTGGAAGTGCCATGGTTAAGTGTGTTTCGGTGTCATTTTTCTTCTAGTCAAATGGTTTATTTATTAAAAGGCACCACAGCCACAGTGGTCACTCATTTACCAGTGTCATGCACTGACCAAACTCCTTCACTGAGGTGTGCTTCATCCTTGCAGCACCACCACCAAACCCTAGTGTGTTCTCACTGTACCTGCTCGTAGAAATCATCCCAGTTAAGTCCTCACTTTTCATAAGCACTACTTGGGAGATGACTGTATGACTATGTCAAAACAAGCTCCTTTAGTTTTAATCAGCTTCCCAGGCACAGGCAGGTAGGATGCTGCACGTCTATTTTGCATATTTCTGCAAATGCAGAAAAATCTTTAACATACACATTGTGGGCAGCACTCTGAAACAATAAAGTATATTTATAAAATAAATTTTCTTGCCTCAGAGAGCTCCAGAGCCACTTGGACATTCTTCCTCACTTAGGACTGCGCTTCAGGCTTCAGTGAACCATGCTCACTCTTTTATGTTGCTTTGGTGTCAGGGCCATTTACCCAAGTTACGGTCACAGCAGCCACTGCAAAGTATATGTACATTTAGGGTTTGGCACTGTCCAAAGTCAGTGGGTGGTATTCCTCCCTTCCATACAGCTCTGTGGGGAACCACTTCTGGGCATGAGGGTTACAGTAACAAGTTATCCCTCTTAAGATGTAGTTGTCTCTTCAAAACTCATTTTGGCTTTCGGACTTATCCTTTCCTCTGGAGATTCTGTCTCAGAGCAGGGGAAGTGTGAAATGTATCCACTAAAATGCCTTTTTTTTTCCTGAGGATGAGGCGGGGAGTCCAGTCCCACAAAACCAGACTGATTTTTTTTTTCTTGGGCCCTTGATAAATGTTCAGAGGAAGGATCTGACTGAATGCCCCAGAAACTGAAGTAATCAGCTTTTCTGTATAAACTGAGCTGCTAGCATCACAGTAGAAGGGGTTTGAGTAATTGAATGATAGCTTGCAGCTAAATATGACTTGATTAGATATATAATCTGGTCCAGTTGAAGTTGGGAGCTCTCCTACTGTTTTATTCATGCAATTCCTACGTGCAGACGTTGGGTCACTGATTCTGTATTCTGATGCAAAAATGCACAATGAAGACACAGCTTGTTAAGAGTCAGTTACAGAGGATGGGTGTTGATCTTGATATTACAGGCTGATTTTCAGCAGTGATTTGAAAGGCATAACATATGCATATGGGATACCTCAGATGAATGAATCTCAAAGCACTGTGATAATTTTCCAGAGAAACAGTTCCAGAAGGGATCTGACTCACCCTGCTTGGTGCTATGGAAATATTTTTTAAATTTAGAGATGCAGCACATCCCAGTTGTTAGGAAATGGTCCAGGGAGTCACTGTCACTGCTTCACACGAGGATGTTACAACCATCGAGGCCTGGAGTGAGTTTAGTTTAAATAAAACATCTCAGGGCCAAAGCCTGCCAGCCACCCTGCTCACACCACCTAGTTACAGGGAAAGGTGGAGATCAGGGTAAGTTAATGTAACAAAATTGTACCATAAGTTAACTTTCGATGTACTAAAATGTTCTGGTGTAAATAAAAGTCTTCCGGGGACTCTGGCAAGGGCGACATAGAGGCTAGTTCTAAATGCAATAATCAGTAGTAGAGATGTGCAGTTTGGCATTCCTGAAATCTGATACCTGAATTTGTCTGCAAAGCTTGTGCAGCTAGAAGTTCAGACCTGGTTCAAAGGAAAAGAACTTTTTAATCATCCTGTGTAGATTTTAAGATCCTTTTCCTTGCCTCCCACATGATATATTCCTTCATATTATGTGCAGATCCTACTTGGATGGAGACAATAAAACCAAACAAACCATGAAATCTTGTTGAGTTCACAAACATCTTTCCAGTATTACCCTGAACTTTGCAAGACATTGTCATAGAACTGCTGCTCTGACACTGCAGGTATGTATCTCTGGAGTAAAGGACTGAAAACTTGTCTTCTTTCTCTCTTAAGTACCAAATACAGATTAGACATTTCCTTGGAAGTCAGAACATGTGAGCCAAATTCTGTCTTTGTATGCAATGCTGCAATTAAAGAAGTCACGGCAAAACAAAGAAGTAAACAAGTTTTTTTTCAATCAAATTTAAAGTGTGCATTAGTTATTAGACAATTAAAATAGTAATTCAGTAATCAATAGCTATGTTAGTTTCTCCCATTCATGTAAATGAATGAAGATCTTTTACACACTCTTAGTTCTACTGGTGTAAATAACTGACTCTCACTGATGGAAAAAAATCCCTTTTACGTGAGTGTGAACTTGCCAGGTGACCTGAGGGTGCTCCAGCCTTCCCAATGGCACTGCCTGGAACAGCATGTGCCCTCCAAGGCACGGGCCATACCCACCTAGCTGTGCTGCCCCATTTCCCCTTCCCCGTGTGTTCTCCATACTGAAGCTCCTGTGTTTTTACACTGCAATTTAATGCAGGTTATATAAGAATAGCTGTACCGGGGCAAGAGGAAGATTTATTTAGTTCAATATCCTGTCTCTGGCCAAAAGTGAATGTCTAGCAAACAGTATGAAAACCCCTAGCTATCACACGGTGGTAATTAATCAGAAAGCTTTCCAGCCTTCAGGGGCTTAATGAGCCAGAAGTTGTGTCCCCAGATATAATAGCTCTCCATGGATTTCTCTTGAATTTTGGTAAGCTTGAAACATCCAGAACACCCGATGGCAGAACTACACCACAGTTTAAATTCATATTCGGTGATGAACCACCTCCTCTTCTTTATGCTAAACCTGCCATATAAGCAAGAGATTCCTATGCATCCTCTTCATGGCACTTACTAGTTTATAGATTTCTGTTGTGTTTTCCCTTCATTTGTCTGGTTTTTGCAGACTGAAGAATCCTAACTTATTTGCTCTGTGCATGGAAGCCACTGTATAATTTTGATCATTCTTGTGACTTGCCTCTGGATCTTTTCCAATGGCACTGTTATTGTTGAGCTGGGAGAGCAGGCTTCTGCACAGTATTCAAGGTGCAGGTGAAGCATGCATTTGTTTTTACAATGGCATCACAATGTTTTGTTCTTTATTCCTTTCTTAACAATTCTTAGCATTTTATTTGGGGTGGTTTCATTTGTTTGTTTGGGTTTTTTTGATTGGTACTGAGCATCAAGCTGATGTTTTCACAGAACTGTGTCCTACAGTCCCAAGAACTTGGCAAGAGGCATTTTTCCATGACTATATGGGAGTGACCACAGTGAGGTGCTGGAGGGTCCAGGGTTTCTGCAGGCCTCCCAAGCACAGATGAATACTTTCCACTCCGCAGTGACATATACATGACTATAGTACATGTGGGATGCTACAGAAAGTGGAGACGAATCTGAACAGACAAGTATTTGTCTCACTTCGCCTCTGAAAAGCATATCACATATACCTACTGTATATGGCAGCTTGTACATACTTTGTTCTTCTTAAAATACAAACATAGCATGAGATGTTCTGAAAAAGCTAGTTCATGTACTTTTTCCAAGTTCCACAGATAATCCAGCTTCCTGATTTTATAAGAAAGCATCATCCTCTTGTCAAACATGTTGCTACGTAGCAAATTCAAATACATTATCTAAAACATATTTTCAAGGCAAGAAAATTTTTTTATTATAAAATACCACAGTTCTACACACAGTCTGATTTTTCTTTCCTTAGAAGAAGAAAAATACTTTCCAAAGCAGCCAGGGAAACATTCCTGTTTAAAATGACTGCATGCAGCTATAATATATATAGCGATGGATTTGTTCCTAATGGATTGAGTGGACTCTGTGGTAGTCCATTATCCATCATTATTGAACACTTAAAATCAAGAAGCAGTCCAAGATTTTAAATGGATCCTCAGACTTCTCCAACAAAAGCACCTGAACACACCAGATGATTACTTACCTGATTATATTACAATGGAGGAGATAGGATACAAATGATTAAACACCAAAGTGCTTTTAAACACAATGCAATTAAGATGTCATTCCAATGAATGTTTGGCTGACTACAATATTTCCAAGCAGAGGACACAGTCTTCTGGTTTTGTGGATCGCAGGCTCTCTTTGATGTTCCACAGCTGTTCTCGCAAGGCAGCTCAGAAATTGTTCCATTTTAATCCATTCTGATTAATGCCACAAAATGAGTTTTCCTGACACTGGTAATTTTGCTCTGCTGGGGAGTGATCGAAGAGGATGGGCTTTCATCCCAGCACAGCAAATCACTGGCAGCCTGCTGCAGGAAAGAGTTAACCATCTTCTTCAGCAAATGAGATGAAACTGTAACTTGTTTTCTTTTAATTATCTCCTCACTAGATTGCTCCAGGTCCTCCTGGCACCCCTCAGCTCCGAGACAATAGCAGTGCTCCCAGCTAGGGTAGGATTTTGGAACACTCAAGTTTCCTGGGAGTAGCCGTGCTCGGCGTGAGTCAGGTCACGCTTTTCTCACGCTGTCTGAGAACAATTTTGGAGAGACTGATTGTGAGCACAAGGCAAGTCTAACGTATCTGCAGCCATTTAGACAGACTCAGCATGCTGGTGAGTCAGGATGACCAGCAAAGATAACATATCAGCAACCCACACCGACTCCGCTGCTCATAATGAATTCCTTCCTCTGGGTTTACTTTCCACTGATTAGTCTCTCGGTTTTCTGAGGTTAGCATTACTGCCTTAGGACTCCCGATTCTGTTTAGTTTATGTCCCTGTGTGGGCTCGGTTGCTCTTTTCCACGCAGCGTACTCTCAGACTGTGGGGCAAACCGCAAGGGTTATGAACGAGCCTTTAACGCGCAAGGCTGCCATGTTAGTGTCTTCATACATGGCCATATAGGAACATTCCAGTGGTGCCAGCAGTTGGATCCGGAGTGGAGACTGTGGTCAGGACTCCAGCACGGTCTGCTCCTGGGTACAGTGGGGTCACTGCACACATCCAGAGCCTTCTGTATGCATTAGAGAGAGGACGTTAATGCAGACAGTGCAAATGCTTCCCGGCGGGGACAGACACCAGCCCACATCAAACTAAAATGCAGGAGAGGCTTCCAGGAAGGAAGTGAAGCTAGGTACTGGAGTACAAGCTGTGTGCTCATAGAAAATTTACAAAAAGCATGGAAAATATGCTTATATGGATTTAAACTTATAGAACATAGATTCTGTGTTCTAGAACAGGTGAAGTGGGTCGGTATCATGTCTGGTTGGGTCTGCCATTCTGCAGGGACAGAGCAGGCAGTCTGTTTGGACATGCTCTACCTCAATTGAATAAATCAGGTTTGGGACAAAATTTGTCCATTTATAGTGGTGCAAAATTACCTCCCCCTCTCTCTGAAGGGATGCTGATAAAGATGAAAACAAAAACAGATGCCCACATGAAAGGATAACGTAGATCTTATTCAGGTAAGAAAATGTACAGTTCATTATACATAAGGAGAAGGTGTTCAGCTAGTGTGATGAATTCTTCCCACAAAACAGATATAAACCAGGTGTCTGAATCTGCTTCTGGAGGTGCATTTCTCTTCATACTGACTAGAAGGAGAAGCTAGAAGATCAGCTTATACTATGTGTCTAACTCACTTCAGAGCTCTACATTTAGGTGATATCCCTCCCACTGAGCACAATACAAGGTCCAGTTAAGTCAATGTTAGTTTTCCCTGGGCTCTAGAACATCAAACAGAAACCATCACAACAGCTAAAATCTTATTCTCACCTGTAAAGCATGGACTTCCAGAGAATCAATGTACAATTATGACTGGTTTCAGAACAATTTGCTGTTGATAACTGGTACAAAACACATAGTCTGCACTAGCACATTACCCTTATATTCAGGTGACAAAAACTGGTTTATTCTAGTTAGTTCCTTTCTCACAATGTACACTAAAATCATACCTGCAAGTTAGGCTAAGTATCCTAAATAGAAAACAGGATGATGTGAAAAGAGATGAAGACTATAAGCTTGATATCATCGGCAACATCAAGATTATATGATTTAAAAATGTTGTAATAGTTCTTATATTTAGGTTGCTCACATAAAATAGGAAAAATTAATGTTGCCATAATTATGCTCTCTTTGAGATGCCAAGACATAATTATTAACCTCTATTAGTTTAAACAACAGTTGAGGCAGCAATTAGAAAAGGATTAGGAAAGAGCATCAGTCTGTTCTAAGTGCAGTGAAAAGCCAGGCAGGAGCCTGGTGCTCAGGCACCTCCAGTACCCCTCCCTGCGTGCCAACACCCAGTCCTGGAACCCCGGTGGATTTGCCTCACTCCAGATTGAGACACGTCCTGTCAGTCAAGTGGGCCTGTCACTCAAATCTGCACCACAAAAAGTCTGTTTAGGGGAGTGCGAAAAATAAATTTAATCTACACGGGTATAGCAAAACACGCTAGTGAACGTGCACATGGGGGACATTTTTTCAAATCATCTACTGAAAATCTTCTGAAACGTGCCCAGCTTTACAATGTGAGTGGTAGTCACGCTGGTCAAAGAAGACATTTTAAAGTTTAAAGATTTAAATCAAAGTTAGGACAAAAATTATTTTTTCGATCATGCAGCATCTGTGTTCTGTAACACAGATGGCTTAAAAAAAAAGCCAATTTATCAGACTGAAATGAAACTTTAATTAGATCATCTAGTTCTTCATTGCCAATATTCATTTATAAGAACTCTAATATGCACTGATACATGGATTGCTTGAATCAGACTGCAGGACTCAAGAGCTGGAATCAGTCCAGCATTTTGAAGTCTGACAGTCTGAAGGACTAGTTTTATTTTGGATTGTTTCTTGCCCTTCCCGGTTTTGGGAAGAATGATGAATTATCTACTACCTTTTAACTTCCTGCTCAACAGCTCAGTCAGGGACACCAAATGAAAAAACTGAGGTAAGATATGTAATCTACCAGCAGAGAATCGTAAGAAAAATTTAAGTTAGGAGGGCTTTATGGAGCACTCTCTTCCAAACTCTTACTCAAAACTGAACTAACTCATGTAGTATATCGGTTTCTTCTGGGTCTTGTCCAGTCAAATTCTTAAAAGCTCTAAGGAAGAAAATTCCAAAGTCTTTCTTCACAACCTATTACAGTTCTTCAAATCTCTCATAATGGGCAATTTTTTTCTGTATATCCAGACAAAATTTACCTTGCGACAACTTTCTGTCGCGGCATCTTGTCCTTTCGTTGTGTACCTCTAAGAGGAGCCTGTCTCTGCCTTCGCCACACCTCCCCTCTAGGTAGTGGGAGGCAGCAACAAGAACCCCCTTACCCTTCTCGGCTCCATGCTAGGAAAATTCATTTTATTCAGTGACCCTTTCTTTGTCATATGCACCAGCTCCCTGACCATCTGAGTGTCCCTTTTGTAGACTCTCTACAGTTCCTTGACATCCCTTTTGTACTGGAGACCCCAAAGTCAGACACCGTACTCCATATAGTAGCCTCACGAGCACTGAGTAGAGGGGAATGATCACATCCTTCAGTCTACTGGCCAGTTCTGTTAATAGAGTTTCAGCAGGTGTTTAACCATCATGGCTGCTGACTCAGTAGTGTCAGCTTTATTAATACTAAGATTTCGAATATGTCAATTTTCATTTCAGTTTTCCAGAATTGCATAGCACCAGCATCACCTGCCTTCCATCTTCATAGCTACCACCATGACTATTATGTTTTGTATCACCAGTGGGTAGCTTTCTGGTCTCTTGTAGAGAGGGGTTGTAGGCAAGGCAAGCTTCATCAGTTACCCTGTGGTGTCCAGGGATTAAACTTTCTCTGATTCTCTGACACTTTGATCTCTTTGATCCCAAGAGCACTTCCTTGTCCTTTTTAATACTATCAGTGTTAACTATCACACAGCCATGAGCATACCACTCTCCTTCATCTTTTCAATGCTAACTCAAACTTGGCTTCTGAAGATGGAAAGTCATCTTCAGCAGAATGAACAACACTCTTCTTTCTTTTTGGTGCTTTTTTAGATGGTTCACTGTAAAGCTGAAAGCTATAGAACATCTTCATTCTGAAAGTATATAACCACTGCTGAGCATACCAGACCCAAAGGATAACTCTAGATCTATCCAGACCAAAACAGATAGGTTCCAATCAGCATCTTGTTCAGGTAAAGCATGAAATCATAGAGAAGACTATAAAGTTAATCATCAGATATTGCTGTGCAGGCAGCTCTGCAAAGCCCAAACAGAGCTTGCCACAGCTGAAACCTGTGGCCCCAGGGTTCAGCCATCTATTATCCCAAGTATAGCTTGATGCAGCCAGGCTGTATGATCTCAGTTTAGTTTTATTGACAAAATTGTTGATAAAATTTTAAAAAGTATATGAGCTAAAGATTTAAAAAAAAAAAAAAGAAAATTAAAAATGCAAGATGAAAACACGGGCAGAGATGTAATTGTTGAGTAAGAATTGGTAATAGACAGCAACTCAAGCACTTGAGAGGAAAAACAGTGAACCCATATAAAACCCTGAGGAAAGAAAGCAGAGCACTGGCAGATGGCAACTCAGCAACAGCAAGGACCAGCCAGTTCCAAGGAGTGATACAGGCTAACTCTTCCCCACTTGAGTGATGACTGGCTGGACTGTCAATAATTAATTGATACCTTTAAGCAGTGTATATCCTGCTTGGAAAATGTCTTTGTGCATGGTAAAAATACTTGAACAAACACAATTGCAGTAACGAAGAGTTGCATGGCTATCTCGCATAGCTTGATACTGACATTAAGAAGCTCCAGAAGCAAGTGTTCTCGTTCACCAAAAAAAAAAAAAAAAAAAAAAAAAATTGTTAAAAAATCACCACCAAAACCAGGTGTTTGCTATTGATCTGGGCCATTAGCAAGAAAAGCACATGCAAATAGCGCCAGTGTCCACAGGACCTTCTCAGACAATTTCAAGGGATTTTTTTGGTTTTGTTTAAGGCTTGGCGGATGGTTGGGAGTTGGAGTTGTTTTTCACTACCTTCTGCCATTGTTCATCTGTGTGCCAGGAAGACTTTCTTAAATCTGCTAGGTGACCAAGGGAGTGTGGTGGATAATTCCAGCCATGAACCCACAAAGCTATGCAAGAGCAATACCTTACCACGACACACATCAGGCTACTCTGCAGTCAAGCCGCATACCTAAACCAGGCTCCCCGCTCACCCAGTACTGGGAGATCTCCCAGTGATACCGTTGCCACCAGCTCATACTGGAGCACTAATGCAGCCTTGCTGCCAAGAGTTGAGACAACTTAACTCTGTTTACAATACAGAGTTCATGGCTAAGCAACCACAAAATGTTTTTATAGCTCAATTCAGCGTGTAATCTCAAAGATGTCTTGCTGTGTCTGACCTTTACTTACGGAAACATGATGGCATGAGAAGGCATGACCAGCCAAGCACTTCCTCAGGGAGTCTAGTTTTGGTGGTGATAGGTGTCTCTGTTTCATATATGCTTCACCATTAGAGGAATCAAATGGGAAGAAAAGGATTTTCCTTTAATCATGTGAATACTAATTAGCAAATTGTCTTCTTAATTCCAGGAGAACACTTTCAACAATGAGTTTTGGCATTTTTTATAATGGCTTAGTGTGGAATCTAAAGTTTTCCCACTGCAAAATGTTGTAAATCGTTTAGCCCTTGTGGGGTTTAACCTCAAAAGCATATATGTTTCTTGAGGAAATGGATCTTCCTTACAGTTTTCATATCAGTTTAGCTTTATGAACTAAGCACTATCTCGGTGAAAACTACAAATGAAGGCATGTATTAGAATATTATTGTCCCAAGGAAACTCTACATTTGGGGCAGTGAAACAGGGCATACTTTCAGTAGCAGTAGACAACAGTTTTTAGCAAGATACTTAATAACTTCCCTAAAAAGAAAAGCAAGCATGTAATCTGGCATTTTTCTAGGTCAAAGCTAATAAAACTTACTGTTATTCCAAGTGTTTCAACTTGCAAGTTCATTAATGAGCACAAGATGCCATTCACTTGATTTTCATGCAGCTCCTTGGTCATAAAATTATTTTTCAATCTACAGAGAAAGAAGTTTGCTACTTCATATATAACTCTTCTAGATGTGAAACAGAAGATTTCCCTGACAAATGCGTTAGCTAAATCGCACTCAGTGCCTCCAGCGCAGTATTTACTGTTTTATTAATTCCTGTCATAAGCTGCAGCATTTTCCTGACAGACAGCTGGTGTGTTCCCACTTTCAAAGTAAGAGGCAGCAAGACGAGAGCTGATATATACTGAAGCTACAATCGGTCTCCAGTGATACAGAAAGCTCCAGTTTCGGTGTTCTCTGCCCACACTACCTTCTGGTGGGCTTTAAGGACAAGTTCGTAAGGCAGAGTTCATGCCGCCAGTAAACACGGAGTGAGTGAGAGCGCAAGAAAGTGTGATAACAGCACGGCTAAATGAAAAAGCAGAGCACTGTGAAGCTTTTTCATGTCCCAAACGGCAGTGTGTGAATGCCCAGCTAACTCCCCTTGAAAATAAAGTCGGTCATAGGTATCTTTTCCTTTGCTGACTGAGAAATGAGTTTAGAGGATCTGTGTTTCCCTTTCAACAGCTGTTGGCAAAACAAGTAGCCCTGTGGTGGGTGACACACTAAATGTCAAAATCTTCCACTTGATTGGGGCCAAACTGGAATGACTTTCACCAGTCTCCTCAGCAGCCCAGTTCCAGGTGGGAGCGGTGCTGGCAGGCAGCACGCTGTCCCTGGTCGCTCCACAGCAGACCAGTTCCCAGCTGTTCCAGTACATTTCTCCGCACATTGTCCTTCTCCCTGTTTGATGGCTGCGTATGTTGCTAAGTGAAAACAGGAGGAAAATAAGCACATCAGTAGAGAGAATTTATTTGGGATGGATGAGAAAACAGACAGTGCCTGAAGAGAATCGGTTCCCATCTTTGTTTATCAAGTTGCAAACCCACTAACTCAGAAAGATCGGTGGAGCAGCTGTATGAGAACTAGTAGTTTCAGTTCTGCTAGGTCTGAGCAAACAGATTTCTTGTTTTGGCTTCACGGTGGTATGAGGCCTCTGAGTTTCACTTTGAGATCAGCATTGGAAGCAAAGCCAGAAGCTCAGAACGAACCTCAGCTGGAATCAATGACTTTTTATGAGCTTCCACAACACACTTGGTATTACTCAACACATACCCTAATTGAGCAATCTTTCTCCAGAGAAGGGAAAGAAGTTTTATCCAGTCTAATTTGTTTTCAAGCACCGTTTCAGACCACGTTCTCGTTTAATTGTACCAATACAATTTTCACTGGAGAATCTTGGGTGAATTTAGGTTTTGATTTCCATCAGGCTGTATTTCAGTCCTTGTAACCAAAACATCACTAGAAAACTAAGGGCAAACAAGAATCTAATGCTAGAGAACTGAGTTTGCAACTGCATTATATGAATTGGTTATACACTTTTTAATACCTTCTTCTTTACAGAGTGTTTTCCCCCCTTGATATTTTATATATCTTGTATCTCAAAAATTGCAATTCATTCTTTGGATTTCTATCTTTAGGAGAGAGAGGTGTATGTTGTTTCAGCTTAATGAAAGTGAAATATCAATTGAGTTGAGTGAAATATAGAATGTGATTTTTATTTTTTTTTTAAAAGGACATTTAGCTGTAGATATTTTGTAAAAGTG
>JAVJGG010000027.1:6222620-6313899 GCA_035590195.1 Aviceda cuculoides | reverse complement strand
AATAGAGAATGTTATTTTTATTTTTTTTTTAAAAGGACATTTATCTGTAGATATTTTGTAAAAGTGCATATCCGTTATGCCAAAGGACAACAGTATGAGCAGATATTTCATTCAGTAAATCAAATAGCCAATAAAACTCTGTACCTGTCCTAGAAATAGTCTCTTTTTGTGCCTAACTTTGAAATTGCTTATAGTATTCTCATTTCAAGGTTTTATTCAAGATCCAAAAACACATTGGGGGGCCTTGGGATTTTTAATCAGTTTCATGTAGGCAATCAGTAAAGATGATATATTTATATAAGCCCAGTTTGTCACCTTTATCCAGATTCTTAATATACTACAAATGGCTTGCACAATGCAGTATAGCACTTACTTACGTGCTATAAGAGGAAGATATTCACTTCAAAATTAAAAATATTTTATCTCTATTTAGAACTGCATCAGGCAAAGGGAAAAGGAATCAAACAGTTGATAACCCTGTAAGAACTAAGTTAATTCGAACCCTCTCAGAATAGTCCCTTCAGACACTTTCTGAAGCATCCTGCATTTGTACAGCTCTTACCCAGGTTCCATGCTTTACAGTCATTTAGGCTACGCTACGGTACGCCTCAAAGACCTGCAGACCTGATTTGGTTTTGATCAGGACTCACAGAAGGAAGTTGATTCTGCAGCCAAACAGCCAATGGAAAATACCAATACGTGCATGATATGCCCTTTAAAACAAGGTGGTTGTTCAAGCAAACAGTTCACACGAGTGTGGCCTCTGGTACTGAAATTTTTCAAGCCCTTGCCTGAATGCCTGCTCAAGTTAAACCAAACATTTCCATAACACCTACCTCTAAGGTAGGTACAACAAGGGGAGACGTGCTTTTAAAATATTTGCATTCTAAATATTTTCCTAGTTTTCTTACTGGTACAACATTACAAACAGCAATGCTGTGTGATTATCATCAAAGCTGTTCTGAACATAGGCAACAAAAGATCAGAAATTACATTCATTCTTTCCTTTCAATGTTGAATCCTAGTGGGAACAGTTACATCAGTTTCATGTTACCTGAACTTTCACCAAAACGTCTAGCTGGCCTTAAGAGAAGACCTGAAGAGAAAAACCCCAGAATTTCATATTTGTAGACACTGTAAATCATTCCTTTCTTCTTAACTGTATTATTCCCATATTCTCTCAAAGGTCTTACTAGTTATTCCTATCATCATCAATAACACTGTGCATCTGGTTAGAAATTATCATGCTTTGGGAATACAAATCTTACACAAGAAATTTGCTCAGGAAATTTTGCCCATGTGATTCAAAATTAATTTGTAATGTTGACATATTGCTAGTCATTTATGATTAGTGCTTTTTTGTTTATCTCATTAGGTTCTACTGTTGCATTACACATATATATTTGTGTACATTTTCTGAAATAATTTGTTGCTTCTATTCAGTATTGGCATTTAAATGAAATATGCAAATTTAACTTTGCTAATTGTATTGAATTTACCTTAGATAAGGAAAACTGTCTTAGCTCTGTTCTTTGTGGTACCTCTGGTATAACTATTGATTTGCAGTAAATAGCATGTGTTTCAATTCCAGATCCTAGCAATCTTCACCTCAAATGCACGATAATATCGATCTTCCATTGTGGTTGTTTTGCCCATTGCTTTTCACTGCAATCTCCAGTCTTGTCACTGAAGGCCATTTTCAGAACCATTTTCCTAATTGGATAAATTCAATAAAGTCATCTGACAATCTAATTGAAAAGAATAGGTTTTCAGAGCAGGAAAATGTCACTGCAAACGTGAAGACCACTGAGTGTCATTTATGGCTGCTTCAGGTGCCCAGCTCCTTGAAATCTAAGTCTTTAAATATATTGGTAGAGCAAGGTGGAGATGAGTCTCACTCCTCCACATGAAAAGCCAGAGGAGTTTGCAGTCCACAGCAGCACATAGATAGGAACTAAAAACTGTACTGGGTCCGAAACTGGCCACCAAAGGGTTCTCATTAAAGAGCTTCATTTTGATTCTGTAGGTTCCTTATAGCTTTAAGTTGTATTTTTATGTGATTACTGAACAAAAAAAAAAAGGATGTTACTTCTCTCCATCCTTGGCACACTCATTACTGTGCTCTAAAGCGACAATAACAGTGTAAGTGTTACTAATATCAGGCGACTGTTGCTAATAACTCCCGTTGTTCAGAGACCTTTTCCTGTGGGTGTTTTGAGAGCTGATATGCAAAGACCCTGGCAAAGAATCTGATCAGAGGAAACTGGCATTTAGCCGCACTAAGTTTGCAGCTGTCTCTATGCCAGCATCAAAGCTTTGCTTTAACAAGGGAAAAAGGGACAACAGGTCTGAGTGGCAGGGTGTACTCTTCCCAGCCCCAGCAGCAGAGAGCCTGCAATGAAAAGAGCTATTATGGGACACTTGCGAGCCAGCATTTATAATGTAACTCAGCTAACTGAGTCATGTCTTCCTTTCAAATACAGAAGAACATTTTAAAAGCAACTTTGCCCAAAATGCCAGAAAAATGTATTCTGTTTACTGCTCTGGTTATTGGTTTCTAATGATGCCAGAGGGCACAGACACGTTTCCTAACTACCGAAGCTGGCATGTCTTAGGAGCCACTTGCACAAAGTGCAACTTTTGCTGAGAATGTCAGGGTGAAAGGCCACAGTCCCATCCAACCATGTGCTGTGCTGGAAAAATGCATCATCTTTTTTTCTTTCCAATATTGAATACTGCTCTAGTACTACTGTTGTGCCATCAGATACGGTGTGTCTTCACAAACTTGTCCTGCCCCTCTTGGGGAAAATTTGGTCACTCAGAATGAATGGTTCAACACAGCAGCACTTCTCTTTACTAACACCTTGTTTGCTGGCCTGGCAGCTCAGCTACTTGGGCAAAGTCTTTAATAAGTAAACTCCGTGCCACAGCCAGAGACTCTTTGCTAAGTTTCACCTGGAGAAGCAGGGTTTGGGTTGTTGATAACAGTGGGCAAATTGCTCTTTCCCTCACTCTCTTCCAAAACCAGGGACCCAGAAAAAGGCAATGGACCAGTGCTGGCAGTAGCATGGTAAGGATGAGGTCTGTTGGCTGAACCAGAGAATTTGCTGTGTGCAGCAGTGGTAGCAAACTTCTGCTCCTTTACTACCTGCAAGCAAACCTCTTCCTGCGTGAGGCACACAGTCTCCAGTGACTCTCAGCAGCAATAAAATGCCTCTCTGATTTCTAGAAAACGCCAAAAGCAGTTCATCTGTGGCCTAGAACACCTATGTAGTATCCCAAACAATTTATAGGACTAGTAAGTAACACAGATTGTGATAAAGTTGTAAATACCTCTACATAAGAAACATTTTTGTTCAGCTTCTATGGTTTCTACTATGCATAACCTTGCGAAAGCAATAAAATAAGAATTTAAGCAAACCAACAGTGCGTGTTTTTTCTTCTTCCCACCCAAGCAAATACATGGCCACTGCTCACCACAGACCAGACCTGAAGACTGATCTGAAGTCTCTCTCCTAGAAAAGTGTGCTTTCTTGCACCAATTTACCAAACATTCCTCAAATTTCCCTCTGCTGACCCATTCACCGTGTTGTCCCCACGTGTATGCTGTTAGTTGTCTGAAGCTTTGCAGCGTGCTTGGAAGCCTGCTGCGATAGGGAGCTGCGGAAAACCAGCGGAGTTATAGTTGCAAAATGTGACTGAAAGCAAACCGCGGAGAGAGCAGCAGGAGGCAACCAGCTACCCAGTGAAGGAACAGCACATCCATGCTGCAGCACTGCATAGAATTTCTTTGCTTTCCATTATTTTGGGATAAATGTGTGTGCCACAATGATGATCTCCACAAGGGGATTTTACTGCTTGAATCTCTTGGTTTAGTGCTTTAATACCCTATTCACTCACCAGACATAGGAGCTGGAGCTCAGTGCTGTGCTAGTGCTAATAGACAGCTTCTGGGCTAGAGAGAACATTAAAACTTATTTGGTCCATCTAAAAGAACTACAGAGGCACGCACATAGAAACACTTCTGCACTTCAAGTCCAAACCTAAACTACTCTGTCCAGGTGTTTCTTCTCTAATTAGCAGAATAACATTATTTTTCCACACCAACAAATGCATCTTTATTGGTAAATTCTTCTAAAATTCTCTATTTTTAGCCATTAAAAGCAAAAAAGCTTGAATCATTTGATGTAGAAACTTTCAGAAGTCTTGTTTATACTTCTCTTTTCAATACAATTTTTCTTTAGAATTCTATGTACATTTAAATTTTAAAGAGGCAAAAGCAAACCAAATGTAAGACTTTTTAAATTTGATGTCAACTGAACTATTGTTTTGTAAATTAAATGATACTTTCAAGAAGTAGCAGAAGCACAGTTTCCTGAGTTTCTCATTTGACTTGAGAGCCAAAAAGTCAATTCCTTACACAGCTGAACCCATAAGGATTTCATCATTCTTGAAGAAACTCCACAAAAACATGGTACCAGATATGTCTGTAGACACAGTATCTCTAATATTTAACTCTATTTCCTGAAAAAGACTAATTCTTTCCTATCAGGATATTTGAACAATACTTTACTGTGGCTAAAACTTAAAATAACACAAGTGTGATGAAACCTGCACTATTCATGCAAAGAAGATAAATTATTATCTCCTCTGCATTTCATCGAGAGTTTTTCACCGGAAATAATTATCTACAAGAACATAATAATTTTGTGTTGGTGTGGATATGATTAACTGTAGGCTAAGTTCATCATGTGTTATTATTATTCTATTTTATTAGGGATAGTAAAATTTATGGCACACAGAATATTTATCACAAAACTGACAGACTATATTCTCAGTATCAAACTAAACTCTTCAACTACAGCTATTTTTCTCAAAGGAGCCTATGATTAAACTGAAGGCCAAGTCTAATCAAAAGATCTTAACTAATATGACCATGTGTTCAGGAGCCCTGTTAAGCATAGCAGAATCTCATTAATCAACTTTGGAGAGCCTAATGAATTTAATTTAAAGTAAACTCATAAAGGGTACATAGGTGCAAAATGTCTTTCTCCTGCAAATGCACATAAAGAAGTTGCAAGCACTGTGAAGTAAAAGAGGCTGTGGCTGCCAACTTCTGATGAAAACAAAATCATCACATCACACCATGTTTCAAAGGTAAACTTTTCAAATGAAAGCCCCCCCTCGCCATTTTCCCACTGTGAGATCCTCTCACAGTCAAGTTTTAGGTCTACACATGCACACAAGGGCACTCTTCCTCCTCGAGCTGCTGAGGTGACAGGGACTCCAGTACCATCTCCTCTCCAGGGAGAGGTCAGAAACAGAGGGGATTTTCTTCCTTCTGCCCATGTACTCAGGTGATTCCTGTACTTCTTCATCCTCTGCAGACCGTTCCTTTCCCTCACTTCTCCTGCTGATTTGCACCTAATTCTAGCCCTCTTTTTCACCAGAAAACCTCTCCATTTCAGACTAGCTCCTCATCCTCCTCTCTGCCTTTGATTATATTCCCATATCACACCTCTGGACTCTCAGCTTACTCATCCTCGGTCCACTCCTAACTCCTCACATCCCCTCTCTCCCCAGTTTCCCTGTATCCTGTTAAACCTCTCCGCAGCCTTCCTCCTTCCCCATTCGCACTCTTCTATATCCCCAATATGGTTTATTTGCACCTACAGAAATACCCATCCAGTCACTTAAGCGTCTAGGCAGGCAGGTAGGCAGGCAGACTCCACTCCTTTCAAGAGAAGGGAGACAGGCGCCTCTTTTAGTAGGCACACTGTTGTAACAAGGGCAGTAGAAGCCAGCATCACACTGTCTCCAGAAGTACTCTGATAGTTTGCACATGACAGAAAAGTGAAGATTTTAATGGGAGTGCAAAGTAGCACAGAGCAATGTAAACCTTGAACACAAGGAAGAGCAAGATATACGAGCTCAACTCTGTATTGGATTCGTGAAATCATCTGCCGCTGGCTACCAAAGGCCAGAGAAACAGGGATCCAGAGCCCCAGGTTATCAAAATAAATCTCTTTGAGAAAGGATTACACTGACTTGACATGATTCAGTGTCATTCTTCAGTTGTGCTTGCAGGAATGCTGGCATAAAATGGAAGCTTGCCAACATGAAGATGGATGACAGCAGGAGTTACTGTGGGCAACAGGTCACATCCAAAGCAGACTCCAACATACTGCAGGAAATTGCTGCAGATAATGAGAAAGAGAGTCCAGAAGAAGTTAGGAAACTTTGCACTAGTGCTGTTTTCAAAGTAGGTCACAAGTTTCACATCTCTGGGGAGACAGCTGACGCATATAACAAGATGCATACATTTTTAATCAGAACATGATCCATGGAAATATTTTGAGAAACAGAAACCTCTGTAATTCTCTGCATTTGAAGAACATCAAGAGGAGGCCTGTCAAAAGAAAGACAATTCTTGTGACTCGCATCTCAAACTTTCGCTGGAAATCTGGAAAACTGTGTGGACAAGAAACTTAGAAAACTGATAGCTGGTGACATTCTTACCAACGGACAATACACTGGGTGCTCCTGCTGGCACTTTCTCCAAGTCACTGTGCACAACAAACCACTGTACAACCCAAATGTATGTCTTAGATCCTGATGCCATGAAAAGCTGAAATCAGGACTCTGTTAAGAGTCTTGTCTGGTAGTTTTCCATCAGGCTCAGTCTTCAATCTACTGCTACTAAGATGACACCAAAGCTTCAGCACACAGATACCCATTAGATTGTGACAAGAAGAATTGAAGACCCTGAGAGACACGGTAAGATAAAGTTGTCCCAAGCAAAAAGAGACTCTCATAAATTCTACATTTCTAGATCACTTATGACCAATTTGGCTGCAAAAGTATCAGGTAGATTTCAAGGGCAACTTGGATGTGGTGCCACCTCAGTCCCAGGCAACAATGGCCTGTGCTCAGAGCAGAAAGGCTTCAGCAGGCCTTCCTCATAAAGGTAAGAAAAACATAATCCCAGGGAACAGAATGAGATAATGTTTAGGCAATGTTTTCAAAACCTAATTCAATTGAACCTCGGAATGAGCATCTGGAAATGGGAAGGAGAGGCAATTTCACAAGGTCCTTTGAGGACAGAAAATCACTGATCACAAGCAGCATATTGCATCTGTTTACCATCACTGTGGGTTGGGGTGAAAGAAGAAAAAATGATACAGACAGTATAGTTACTCTGGCTTTGAATTTGCAATGTCACCTCTATAGGGACTGTTAATATTGCCACCTGAAAAATGCACATGGATCCTGCTGTCAGCACTAGTAGAAGTTCATATTTTCACAGTGTAGTCAGAAGTTTGATGGAAACATAAGGCGCAGGCTACTGTTGTCTTAAGAGGCTGTCTAAAAGCAACAAAAGTACAAACTCTGTAGAGAGGTCACATAAAATAAATACAGTCCTTTAATTGCAGGGAACAATCTCACGAAGAGAAGTACAAATGTCATTCACCTAATTTACTGAGAAGCTAAATATTTTCAGACTGCTTTAGAAGTCTAGTTTTAGTACTAGTAGTTCTAAAGCCAATTATACAGATTTATCACTTCCTAGTATGTGCTAAATAAAGGGATCAGAAACAGGTCTTCAGAACTTCAGAAAGTACCGAAATCCTGACCTTTAGGAACACAAAAAGCTCAGCCCATGGCTATGTAGAAATTAACAGTTACACAGGGTTATAGCACTAGATTGGCAGAACATTTGTTCCATTGATCCTTGTTCTTCTTCAGGGTTTTGTGTTGATTCTTAGGCTGAAGCCTTTTGTGCTGGTAAATAGCTTGAGAAGAAGAGAAAGGATTCAACAAAGGCATTTAGCTTTTGAACGAGCCTTTTCATTAGGTTATTTCTGAAAACAAAGAGAAGATAATGATATTGCTGGTGTTCACAGGATATCATGCTACCTTCTTCCTTCCCTCTTCCTATTGTTTCAACTTGACTTGACTTTACAAAATGCTGCACCAAGGAGAAAATAAAACCTGTGACCAATACAGTTATCCAACACCAGAATTATTCAAAATAATAGGATTCATATTTTGTTTTCTTCCAAAAGCAGCAGGAGAAATATTGTTATTGTTCTGATGTTTTCTAATTGATGTCTGGGAAGCATAATGCCGGGAACAAGATGCTTCGGAAACCTATGACTCATCGGCTCTTCTTCAAAAAGCTAAACATGAGAGGAACTACATGAAGAATTTATTTATACTGTTAATGTCAGAAAAAAATATTTCAAAGTTTCTGAAACAACTCCAAGTTTCACATCTAGCAGTGTAACATACAGAGCTAACCGAGGAGCTAAAGGCAGGAGAAAAACAAAAGGAACATTTTCTGGATATCGCCCAGGACGCTTTCCCCACCACGTCCTCTAGCGATGCACCAGCTAACGTCAGCTCAAGGCTTTGTCGGGGCACAGTTAGCAATAGCCTGAGAATTCGGGTTTGCACATATGCTTACCATTTTACATGTAAACAACTACTTCACCTGCACTAGATTAAGGACACTTAGGAATTGAGTGGGTATTTGACTGGAGAGTTTGATACAGCCTGGTACAAAGCGAAAGGTCATTCACAAACCCTCCATCAGATGAGTTTTCAACTCCCACACAGTGATCAGGGTCATTCTGATCTATGCGTTTGATTTGTGTCTATCCCCACTCTGGACAAGATGACAGTTTAATAGGGTTGAGAGAGCACATTTGAATTAGTAATCTGATTTAAAGGATCATTTGTAACTTGATTTGAAACAGCTATTTTTATAGTTTCGTGAGAGAGAAAGGTTTATATACTATGTCTGTTTAATTTCTAGTTTCCTTCACGCTTTCTTGCTTTATTCAAAAATGAATGCAGAAACATCAAAACATCTCAAAAATAAAATGTGTGCTTATTCTTAACATTGGAAAGAAAATTCCTGCAGAGCACCTGTTCACAAAACGCATATAAAACAGTTTCTGAGAGGAAATACTCCAGAGAGGTTATGATAAGCCGTTAGATCCTACAGTCCTAGCCATAGCAAGACTTTTTTTGAGATGTATTTCTTTTAGTAGTTTGGTGCTTCCATAGTCATATTCCTTGCTGCACCAGTAGAGGCAACACCGTCACAATGTTTAAGGATTCTGCTGCACCACTGGGCTGCAGCAATTCCCACCCCAATGAGTCCAAATCACCCGCACTACAGTCACAGTTGTGTGGTCCAGTCCACAGATACTGAACCAACATGTCATACAGCCCAGTGTATTAAGGACAGACGAAATCAGAGCTGGCTTACCTTTATGTGCCAGACTGTATTCCTGCAACAGGAGCTGAGCCATCCCCACTTTGGTGGGAAGCTCGCATGTTATAAGTTCATAGAACTATACCTCTCCTGAAAGAGGCCCTAAGTCTTGTTAAAGGAAATCTGTGTTTCAGGAGTTCAGCAAACATAATACTGGATTGTTCTAAAGCAAGTAATATTCAGTAAGCTCTCATAGTACATTTACAAAGAGTATAAACACACCTGGTAGCAAAATGTCTTGTCACCAGAAGTCAAGTAAGCTGTCCCTTGAGCTTTGCTAATGTTCTCCACACTTTTCCGCACAATCTGCGCTGCAATTGCAATTCCATTGTGTCAGCTAGTTCTAAAGATTGTAGTGGAAAAAAAAACCCCAGTGGTAGTAACTTCCTTACAAAGATAAAATTCTGGACCTATTAAAGTCATGAGGAGTTGCTACTGATTTTAATAGTTCCAGGATTTCAATAATAAAATCTGCAAAGTTCATTACATGTAGGTTCCAAATCTATTTTTTAAGTACTCTGAAAATAAACTGCAGAAAATTTGCTTTACCATGAATTCACTTACAGGTGTTATTGGTATAGGCATTATGATGAAGCTCAGCAAAGGAAAAATTAGATCAAATAACAAAGCGAATTTCCTAAAAACAAAGACCATAAGAATCCCCCACACTAAGCCCATTTGAAATTACTCACAGAACTATCTCCCACTCCCCACCGGAGACAAGACCTTTCTTATCTCTAAACTAAATGAATTTGACGGTGGCTTGGACAGCAAGGGTGAAACATGATGATGCATTCTAGCTTTCGCAAGAGCTGTCTTTCTTTGTGATCTAGCGGAGCTCTGCTAACAGGAACACAGGCGCCAGCCTTGCAAGCCCCTGAACTTCCAGTCCCAAGGGAAGCAAATCTTGATCACGGGGAACTAAACGTATTCAACAGCTATCAGACAAGCAGGTCAGTAGCTTGTTCAGGCCAAGCCTTGTTTTAGCTCAGGCAATTCCTTTCCCAGCATGTAAAAAAATATAGAAGTCTTTGCAGAATATAAGTGGGAAACAGACTACTAAAGGCTTTGCTTACTACATAACTTCTGTTTAAACTGAACTAGAATTATCAGTTTATAAATCCTTTGGAGCAGAAATTCTTCACATTTGTGTGGATAACATCTAACAGAATGCAGCTCCATTATGAACATATTTTGTGGATGTAAAACATGCTATAAGGATAACTAAATATTTTAATATTAATGTTTTAACACATGTCCACGCATAGCTATGTCGAAAGCACCATATGCCATCAAGGTCAGCATTTTCCCCCAAATGTTATTGCCCCCTGCTATTGCTTTTACTGTGGTTCATCAGAACCCAAGTCTGCAGCTCTGAAGCAAGAGAAGCGTGTCGCAGTGTATCCATCGCTCTGCCTACACAAGCATACATATCCTGCCCAATTTGGTAGGTATGTTTCATTCCAATATTGTAATATTCAAGTTTTATCTTGTTTAGACTGCAAACCAAGTGATGCTGGAAGTAGACCAGCTGAGTTCCCACTTGCTTTCTTCTCCCATATTCAGCAGGTAATTGTTGTAAGTTTAAAACACAGAATGTGTTCTACAAACAGGGTAGGAGATGACCCAGCCCCCTCTACCATAATAGCATCATCCCTGTCTGCTTGTGATACCACTGTTAACACGAAACTCTTATTTATATAGCTGTATTTACTTCACCAAGGGGCAAAACAAGACTTTCAATGTTGCAAACTGCTCTTGTAGGTTACCGGAGTCACAACGGCACCAGGGAATGGTCTATTAACCTCGAGGGGTTGCACTGACATCGTTACATTAAAAATGACAAAGGTCTTCAGTGCAGATGGTGCTGCGGGTTTCTACATCTTCCTGTCCCATTACCAACTCTGTAACTTCTGGTTCTTTTTAAGGTTCGAAACCACAGCTTTTTAAACGGCCCATGACACTCAGGGTCAGAAGCACAAATGGTCCAACCAGGGCATCCTAAAGCTGAAGAAGACCATCCCTTTATCTGGAAGAAAAGAGTGGCCAAGAGATACATTTCTAATACCTTATGAAGCCTTGTAGCATGTGTGCTTAAACCAGCTTCACTGCAAAGGATTTCAAATTACATTGCAATTACTATGTAGCTTGGTTTAGTGGTAGGTGTCTCTGTCCATGGCAGGAGGGGTTGGAACTAGATGATTTTTGAGATCCCTTCTAACCCAAAACATTCTATGATTCTATGATTAACGGGCCAGATCTATGCTGCTTGTCTGATCATGCTGTCAGTAAATCAAGGAATACTGTGGTCATAATAATTTTAAGAGGATATATCTGCACACTCATTCTGATTCTTTGGACTAGACATTATTGTGAGGCCTCTGAAATAAAACTTCTCCCTTTCTGCTTGCCTACAAGAATGCAGCAGCTCTTTTGTTAGCTGCCTGCATCTGTGTTTTTGTTTGGGAAGCAGATCCGGCTTGACTTGACATTGAATTAGATCTCAAAAGATTAATCCAAAGCCTGGAAAGCTTCTCCCTGGATTTATGAAGCTTTAGATCAGATCCCAAATGTCTAGAGCACTGTGTCCTTTCACCAGCTGAGATATTCAATCCCATGCCCATCAGGGGCCATATAAGTCAATGACTGTCAGAGGGTACCTTTCCCAGGTTAACTACCTGGTTCAGAATCAAACTTTCCCTCACTTTGGCTTTAGCCATTTTAAAGGAATTAAAATTATGAAAATCATCTGAAGTCAGCATTTTGTTTTACCGGGTTAGACTTATTCTGACTCTCAGTCACGGTTGCTCTGCTTTCCAAAGTCACGTAACAGTAGAGTAGCTGGGGGGGTTTGGATGTGATGAGCTCAGTACATTTCTTGGAACCTGCTCTTTATCGTATAAATCATATGGATTTGGGAACAGAAAAGCTGCCAAGATACAGTAACAGCTACCAACCATATGAGCATCCAACCAACACTGGACATCAGGTAATATTTGGAAAACTTGGAGAAATTGTTTCATTCTTGCTCCAGCTTTGCACTATCCCTAGCTGGGACAAGAAATTACTATTCTTTGCAAATGCATCTCATTAATGTGACTATTTAGATAAATATCCATCTTTCTGGATGTGTGAGAAAACTGGGCCACATTTCTGAGCTTTTTGAAGTCCACATTAATGGTGATCACATGCTCTGCAGTATATATCTTTCTTTTTGGTGTTTGTAATAACTCTATTTGCCTTAGTGGAAACCTAATGAGGAGCCTGTTATGTCCTCCAATGGCTTCTCTCAGCTAATAACATTTGCATTACTTTAGGCTGTAGGAAATATTTTTTTGTAAGGATAAGTTTTCATGTGTCTGGGTAGACTTTAAAGGTAATTTCTTCAGCAATATTTGAAATGACCACTTCCTGCTCAGAGCATTAAAATGTACAAGAATAGAGGTACTGGGAAATCCTAATAAAAACATTGGAAAAGGTCAGGCTTTCACAGCAAATTTCCATAATTCATTATGGATTCACTACACACGGACAGGCTGCAGTAAATTGTCCTGCTGACAAAACTGCAAAGAACAGTGAATGGAACAAACTGAACTGCTCTCAACGCAAGGACAGCAATGAGATCTCTAATTGGAGAAAATGAATTCCTTAGAAGAGTTCAGCCTGCAATCTTGGATTCCGAGTTTCACAGCAGAAAGAAGGCAATTACAATATTCCAAGTGATTCAGGTCATATTACTTGAGTTATACATTATGCTTTATGTCTAAATTCTTCTAAATTATGGATTCAGTAAGTTATAAACGGTCCCCTCTATTTAAAGCAAGAGTTATTTTGCAACGTATGCAGTGCAACTGAGAGGAGAAGGCAGTGGCAGCTTTCAAAAGCAGCTTATTATTCTGTACCCTGGCTAAAGCCAGGCTTTTGTCCTGTTGCTTTAATGGTTTTACTTTGTTGTTTCTTTACTTCAATGTGGTATAAATGATTCCCTCTTGCTGGTGATCGTTGGGTGTAGAACTGGTCAGAATCTCAAAGTCTGGAGATCATTTACTAAACCTACATCTTTTCTGACTGGCTAAACATTGGCACAAACAAGAACATTAGTCACCATCATGACTAATGTTCATCAGTAACATTTTTAAGCTCAGAAACACAGCGGCTCAGACTAGCCAGCAGCTTAGAGAACCATTTCTTCAGTTACTGCACAAATGAACTGTGCATTGCTCATAGGTAGAAATGTTATTCTCCTTCTGCTTTATAAACCTGATATTTGACAATATCTAACCTGGGATCCAGCAATATTTCCCTCCTCTTGCATCAAGGTCCATTCTCTGGCTGAGTACTGAATGTTTGTTGAGATAAGACTCAAATGTATACTATCACCCATCCAGGCCCTGAACTATCACACTACTTCCACTGGAAAAATATGAGTAGGTGGGATCCACTGCACAGGCCAACATGCCTCCCTATAAAGATGACTGATGGACCAAGGCTTTTGGGACACCTATAGAGCAAGCCAGGCCCATAGTTTGGAAACAGCAATGACACTGTCCAGTAAGAGAGGGCTAAGCACACACACAGGCCTTCCTAGCCCTCCTCCAGAAGTGAAAATACCATGTGCTTCCTAACCTAGAAACTTGGTCCTTACAGATCTCCCTTAATGAGACTGTTCAAGTCATTAAAGCCTGCAATCAGTGACATTCTCCTGAAAAATACTGAGAGAAAATTGCAAAGATATTTTGTATCTTGCCAAAAAAATCAGTAGATATTCCAAGGACTCAGTCACTGAAAGGAACGATGCATGAGTTTCAGGATGGTTAATGTTTTTTGTAATTCAGGGACAAACCCTGGTCTAAAATCCTTTGAGGTAATGGGCACTGGACCCACTGAGTGCTCTAGTTTCTTCAGAATACAGAGATTCATTTTGTTGATGAGTCACTAGTTAATGGTTATAATAGTGTACAATAATAGTGTGTTACTAGAATAGCTAACCTGAGTTTGTAGAAGGCAAACAACTGCAAACAGCTGAGCCTGTCATGGCTTTCTAATATAGTGTTGAAGGTCAAAATGGCAGCTTTTTAAAGTGAAGAAATGCCTGGTTTAACGTTGAACCAAAGAAAGTATTAAACCCCATATACTTTAATACTCTCTAACAAAACAAAGTCTGCAGGCTGCACACAGCCACGTTACTGACCTCCCAAAACACAACTTCAGAGCTCTGTACTTGCAGGAGCCCTGTGCTGTCACCAGGGGAAGGAAGTGGCAGCCATGGTGTTAAATGCTGATACAACCCTTTGCTTTCAGAGAGAAGTCAAGTTTTGGCACCCAAATGAAAGAGAACACTTTCATAAGTGATTGTTTATGTAACTTTTGGTCTATGTAAATCTCCTGTTAATGCATTAGACCTTTAAAGAGGTTTAAAAGGCGAAAGCCTCTCAGCTTATCTTTGAGCTTACCTGGAGTTACAGTGTTCATCCAGAGCTTAGTTATATTATTGCCTGAAGTGTGACAAGACAGTTAGAGAAGAGATAACAAGAAGTCTGTCATACCGCATACTCTATACCCTGGGTTATGCACAGCTCACTCTTTCATTCATTTTATCTAGTAATGTATAAACTTTAAATGGAAAACTTTTTGCTCACTCCAGTTCCCTCTTTTAAACACTATTTATTTCTTTCCAGCACCATTTTACTGAAAGATGTGACATGTGAGCAGGGGCAGAGGAACCCCTCCCTGCTATAGGGCCCAAGCAGCACTAGTGGAAGATGTACAGCCCCCCCTTAGCTTTGTCCAGCCTGGAAATGAGCCAACAGATAATGACAGCAAGGTGAAACATCCCACCTTAAGACTGGAAATAAGGAAAACAAGAGAGAATGCGTTTATATTGGAGAACACTTGCTAAAATTCCTCCTGGTTTGTACATGAGTTCAGTGCTGCCCGCAGACTCCTGCCACTGCCTGGGTGTGAGGGGCAGAGCCTGCAAAGCTGGCACAAGCCAAGCCTGGAACTGGCCAGTGGAGACCAATGTGTTGCTGGTTAGTGTTCGGAGGCACTAGTTTATGAAATTCCATATGGAGTCAAAAAATGAGGCTTCAAGAGTATTTTGAGAAATATGTTGGACCCCTGCTTTGCTTAGGCTCCTCATTCAGCTTGGGTTCTGGAAATCAGAGCCAAAGGAGATGCGGTGACCAGGGTAATCCAGCGTAACATCCTTACAGAGCTACTTGCTGATCACTGTAGGATGTAAATCTCTCTTCATGAACATGAAGAAAATACCCACTGCCATGATGAGTATGGTCCTCTGAAATCCTCCCTTGGAAAGTGCTAGGTGTTAGGATGTTGGTTTGATCACATCTAAATCACAGACAGATAGGACTGCCTGGTCAGAGGATAGAGACAGGGGTGCTTAAAAGCACAAAAGGAAGTAAATATCATGGTCTTTCCAGAGAGTTAGGTGTCTGTCTGTCACCACTGTCCCTGAACCCAAAAACCTACCTAGGAAAGCTGTTCTACCCCTTCTTTCTGATCCCAGAGGACCCCACAGCCAGTAGGAAGGACACATTTCCATCTTGGTGTGAAGGTAGTGAGACCTGAGGAACTCCGTGCATTATCCTGTATTTCTTGACCCTCGGGATCAGTAACAGCGGTGGAAGTAGTGCAGTCTGATCTGCGATCGTGTGGATAAACTTGCCAGTTTCCTTGGGAAACAGGTGAATATTGCACTATGGAGCCTCGGTAACTGCCAGAAGCTCACTAAGGCAAAGAATTCTTTTTCTCCAGTTGTAAATAAAGATTTTTAAACTATACTTTTCTGTTTGACTCCAGGGAGGAGGTGTTGCCAGGGAACATTTTTTGTGAAAAGAGGTTAGCTTCAATGCAGCACTCAAAGAAACTGCTAAACATTCCCTGCTGCTGAGACCAGTTTTGCAAAGACCCAACGGGATTTATAAGTCTGATTTGAAGTTGCTGGCCTTATAAGAAACTTGAGTAGAGTACAGCTCAGGAAATATTTCTACCACATTTTGTGGCCATTTTGGGAGTTAAATAATGTATGTAATACATGTTTTCTCAACTGCCCACCCCCAGCACTTGGAAGTTCCTGTACCTGCTGCCGGGGTTGCTGAAGTTCTTCTAAAGCAGCAGGTAAGTCATTGTGATTTACAGGATGGCATATTAAGATAAATTGACACATATTTCTTTGATGTCCAAGGTTGTGATGTGATTCACAAGAGCTCTTATCAAAAGTAAAAAATGAAACTGTCATCCGTCAGAACTCTTGCAATGCCAGGTAGTGTCATACAGCCCTTGCTTCTGCAAAAAAATTAGACTAACTTCAAAAAGGAGAGGGGGGACTGGACAAGGTTTAATGCTCAGGTTGTATAAACATCACACCAGAGTGCTCTCTTCAGAAGAGAGACTCTGGGTCTCGCTCACCTCTGCACCGTCTCACTCTCATTTCTCACATGTCTTCGGTCATGTCTGAACTAAAGCAGAAAGCACTTTAGGCCAGGGACTGTCATTTTATATTTCATAAAGCTCCTAGGACCCTTTTAGTTTCACTAAGACAATGGATATTGTATTAAGAGGAATGAATTATCACTGCTGTGGAAGGAGATTTCCACATCCTGTTCTAAGTTTGCAACTGCTCCTTTTATGATAATAATAGTGAGAATAGCTTCAAATATTGTTAAATAAGGCATGAAGTGTCTACGTGAGTATATAAATCTTCCCCTATACACACACCTCTTTGTTTTGGTGCTGTGTCATCATATTTTCCAGTCTCTGTACTGCTCAAATCAAAACTTTGTCTTCAACAAGGACCTTGCAATTCCCACTTGCAATTTACTGCTTTCTAGGCATTTTCTCCAGTGACAGCTTTCAGTTCCCATGCATTTGCTCTCTCCCTCCTATTTCTTACCCCGTTTCATCTTACAAGACCTCTGATCTTCTTTCCTAATATTTCATCAGGACAGTAAAGAATGACTAAAGGTAGAGCTGACCTTAACTAGTAAATGCACACATTTTGAGTTTAATATTTGAAATAGCACACATCCATCTGTATGTCTCTGCAGATGTATTGTTTGCATCTCTCTTAACAGGTCTCCTGCACATTTTTTATCTGCTTAAATTTTAAACTATTTGGAGGAAAAATTAGCTTGTCACTAGGGAAAGCAAATGTGATCAAGCAGAGGTTTGACTTCACAGTTTGCGTTTGACATCAGCTTCTTGTATGGCTGCATTTATGCATTTAGGCTGTGGTTCCGTGATGGCATATCTAAGCACCACCAACAGTATAAAGTGGATCTGGTCAGATGTGAGAACATGACTGCAGTTCAGACAGGTTAAACCCACTATACAGGAGAGAGTTCAAGCTGCATAATGGTTTCATCCCTTTGTGGAGGCTTTATGCCAGCTGCAGGAGGGTAGATGTTCCTTGATCTGGCATAAAAATGGAAATGTGCAGACAGATTATACCTGATTGGGCATAAAGCCTGACAGTACAAAATAGATCCATCAGTGTTTCTGAATAAATTTGGATCAGCAGTGTGTTTATGTTAAATCAAAGCTTGGCTTTAGATGGCCATGGCATTTCTGATGAAACATGAGGATCCCTAATGGCAGATTTACCATACTGTCAAACCAGGATGTTCAAGACTGACACAAGCACTCTTCCCAGTGTAGCTCTGTCAAATTAGGTCCTTAAGTCCCCTAATGTCCAGGCCTTTCCCAGTGCATCTCCCTGCCTAAGGATATGGACCAAAACCTCCCAAGCAAAATTTTGGGTTGTCCCTGGAACTGATTGATCATCAACTCTGCCAAGAGTGCAGCTGTAGGAGACAAGTGTTGTCACACTGGGAGGACTTTATCCCCTGCCTGTGTAGTTCAACACGTCATATATGAACACTGACACCACTGACTGGTGCCAATGGAGCTGAAACGACTCAGGCCACCTATATCTGCCAGATGCACAGAAGGTATTTAGGTATTTCTAATAATTGCAAGAAAACAGGAAGATTTAAAGCCAAAGGAGAATCCTGACAACTTCAGCTGAAATCCTCAGATACGTGGCACAAGCACTGACAGAGGTATAGCCAGTCTCACTTGTGTTTTGCACTGCTTTCCAGAAGCCACCCTGCGAAAGGAGCAGCACAATACAGTAACTGATTTCCTTCCTTTCTATTCTAAAACTTTAACCAATAAAGAAGTTCTGATGCAGAATACGGTAAGAACTGAATAAGAAACACATTTTTATACCCATAAAAAGCCATTTTCTTGTTTTAAATGATATTTAAATACCCTTTTTTCACTTCCAGCAAATAAGCATAGAAATCAGTTTCAGAATCCACTCAGACAACAGAACAAGCTCTTAGGATTTTGGTCACGAACCACTAATTGATGGAGAAATGAGCACAAAAGGAATGCTTCCCAGAAACTGCTTACAGAATTGAACAGTGTTTGCGTGAAGGAACTGAAGAATTTCAAATCTCCAGTAAGGTAGTTAAAAGCAGAGGTGGTACACTTGAAAACAGTAATGGCAAAATTTATGAAGTGATTTGCCACAAATAGTTTGCCCAGCTCTAACCAGTCCTGCCCTATAAGCGAAGAGACATTTCCTTATGGGAATTACACCACAGTTTAGCAGCTTTCACTTTATCTGTGTCTCTCTCTTCGGTCTCTCAGTTTAACTGCTATCAGGAAAAAGAAGCTGAGAAGCGTTGTCACAACAAGCCATTTGAATGAGTAGCACACAGAAGAGAGGGAGAGAAAGTGGTAATCAACAGCCCATATCAAATGTAAAGGAACTAGAGCTGGTACAGCTCAGTAGAAAAATACATAAACGACTAGACACAGCCGCTAGTAAAAATGCCCATCCTGAACTTTCCTTTTTTCGGTGTGAAGACAAAGGGTCAACATACACAGGCAGAGCTGAGTCAGAGCAGTTTTGATTTTATCGTGCTGCTCTGAATGTTGTTCATTAGCCACATTGCAAATAATGGTCCCTTTTTGTCACCGCAAGAACAAGAACAGTGACACCAAAATGCTTCTCGTGCCATTCAGTGCAAGTCACTGCAGTGATTCTGTTCCGGCCTCTACTTCATTCTTCTGTCCCGGTTGCAGCAATATGTCCGTGGTTTCCGTGGTTCTTCTCCCTTGTTCCGAGTTGCACAACCACTCTGTTTACAGCTTATTTCTTCTCGCTGGCAACAAATGGCTCCGCTGGGGGACTCCAGCCCTTTGGCATTCCGAGAGCCCCAGCCGAAGCTCACAGGGAAGGAGATCTTTGCTACCATCTGCTGGTGAACTACAGTTGGGCATCAAACGAGCATCACTGACTTGATTTTCTGCATCACCTCAGCAAGAATCTGCTGATCCTTTTCGGTCACGTTCATTTAAGGGTTTGGTAGGATGCTACGAAAATACTGATATTTTTGTGGTGCGGCAAGAAGCCAGCACAGGTGGGCATGTTGCATTGTAAGAAAAATAAGCAGGGAGAGGTGGAGAAAGGGATCTCAGTCCTCTAAAGATGAGCAAATCTCTGCTAGCAAGACTTTTGAGGAGACATGTGGGAGCTACAGAACTCCCAGAAGTGTAATGACAGGAAGAATACCTTGGTCTGTCATCATGGCTGAAGGTAATAAAGCTCTGAGATTGTTGCTAGAAATAATAAATCATCACCTCAAAAAGTACTTGTTTCTATGGCAGTAGCTCCCAAATCAGGCACTGTAATCCCAAAGGCGATTGTGTCGGTGTGCAGTGGGGTTCAGGGTTGCTGAGACAAGTATTTGGAGTCATAGACTATTACTGGACTGTGAATATTATGAAGAGTGAAGGGAATTTGTCAACCTCTCTTTTGGGTACATCAAAAAGGAACAAAATCAACTAAGAAATATACAAGATGGGGTGCATCTGCACTCACAAGCAGGGAGAAAAAAGAGACGTCTCACATGCTTGTCAACCTTGAACAAAGTTCATAGAAGCTGATGTACAAATATCTGGCATATATATTGGGGAGCTCTTTAAAAGCAAGGTGAAAAAAAGCATTTGAAATGAAGACTGAGAGCAATAGCTGTTTCTGGATGTTTTTTCAGGGAACTTGCACTTGGAAGTATTTAGCAGCTCCAAATTTAACAGTTAGAAATGAAGTGGTTACTGCTCAAGGAGAAATGTACTGTTCTACAAGCTGAAAACAACATCCAAGTAAAGAACAACCTGAAATTCCTTCCCACAGGTGCTGAGCCTCCTCAGCTCCATCACCTCCCCAGCTTTAACAGGATCTGGTGAGCAAAGCGGCTCCTTGGACTAATGCAAGACCTTCCTGGATTCAGCCCTAGAGTAATCCATTGCAGCGTATGCCACACTCACGCTGCTCTCCTCCTGCGCTCAGTTCTCTCCCAGGTGCCATCACATGAGGATGACATTCATCGTCACCGCACTGTCCTTCTGCTCATGGTCTGGTCCTTTGCTAGGGTGCACTAAATCCATAGATAAGCCTGTTTCTGTTTGTACTGTATTTACCACCGTGGGTTTTGACACTGCGGGTGTATTTAGGCACTACCACAACAAAGTAGTAACAAACCGTTCACTAATGTGCACATACTCTTGCTGAACTGGGCAGACGACTGTAGCTCTATGTAAGTCTAACCAAGGTTTCTTAAACAGCAGCAGGGAAGGTTATTTTGAGACAAAAAAGCTGTGTGCTGCCACCCACTTCCCACGCTTCCCACCCTGCCTCCCCACTGGCCCTTCACAAGCAAAAGCACTGTATTCAACTGGTGCAGAAAGCAAGTGGAACACTAAGCTCCCGATTTTTCTGGTTTCCTTATCACAGATATTGCTCCCTTCGTACGATTCGAACATTGTTCTCACATCCTTAGGGAGGAGTTTACATCATTATTTCTTAACAGCCTTTCAGACGACAGGTCCCTGCCCCAACGGCTGTAACTGCCAGGGAGAGAGCCATTGTGCAGCTTTCGAAAGTTGGCAACAACGCTTTTGGGTCGGGCTCCAACTGCCTGCAAAGCCATCCCCAGCTCATTTATCTATCCATGTCAGGGAGATAAAGCGCAGCATCAATTGGCAAGGAAGCCCCGAGTTAGCTTGATCCCCATCAAGTGAATTTCCTGGCCTTGAATAGAAAGCCACAAACCAGCAGTTTTTGCTGCTTCCCCCCAAACAGTTCAGACAGGGTTCAGTGAAACCAAACCACCAACGGTAAGAGAAAATCAATAGGATTCAATTGTAGCTAATCGTCAACAAGTGAGTACATTCCGTAACTAAATCTGCTTGTACTCTGTGAATTTGAATTGCATTCATCTAAGCAGCATGTCATCTATTCACAGGTTAGGAAATGAGTGGTAGGAGATTGTTGGTATATCAATAGCTGCATGATCTTGTTATCTGTTCTTAAAGCCAGGTAAAGGACACAAAAAGGGGCAATACGAGACTCCCCGAATGTTAGCAGCAACTGATTGAAAATGCAACAGTAGTTCACATGAGTAAACCCTGAAAAGGCCTTTGAAGAGGGACTCTGGCCAAGCTGATACCGGCCCCAGTCTGATTTGTGTAACCCGCACATATCTTGGAGTACTCAGCCCTCTGTTCTGCCGACCAGCTCCACGCCTGTCGACAGATCGAGAAGTACCGTCAGCCTGTTCTCTAAGGAGCAGGGAAATGAGCGGAGGCAGACTGACAGAGAGAGGTGAGAAAGAGCAGACCAGTCCCCTTCTCCAGACTCTATAATAAGGATGCTTATGATTTATAATAAAGATGCTTCTTGCTTTGGTTTTCAAGCATTGGTACCTATGTGAAAAGGCACGTTCAACTCTGAGCCCTTCGCATTTGTCAACAGCCTTTCCAGCTGTCGCTTCCCTCTAGTTGTCCTGTGTCCATACCCTCCCCCACTTCTAATTAAACTAGTTTTTACCAAACAATGTTTTGACAAAAGCAATGGGGTTATGCCCTACAGACTGTTAAATGTCTGGAGCAGGACTCCTATCTTTCTTCCACTGAAATGTCATATAAATAAATATTTTACATATAATTAGAGTGGGCTTTGGCCAGAATATTTTTCACCAATACTTCTAATGAGAAACTGATTTCTAACAGAAATGAAAACTGCGTAGCATAGGGCAGAAAGATAACAATTCAGGACAGAACTTGCACCATTCCTCCTGGCCCCAAGACGTGTGCCACAGAGCTGCCACATCCTCCTGGCCCCACCACACCGTGGAAGACGGATCTGCTCATCCTGCTGTGCTATGTGGAAAATGGAAAAGTGGAACACCTCAGCGCTATCTGCAGGCTAGGCTACTTACTCTTGAAAGAAAAAGACTTAGCAGTCTGAAAATAGATGTCTCTGTCCTCCCTCCTCCAGCAGTGACATGACCTCTTTCAGCTGCAAGGAATTTAAATTAACTTGCAGTACCAGTGCTGTTCTGGCTGATATAAGGACATAAGCAAGGTAAGGTTGTAGGGAAAACATATCTTTCATTAGCCTCCTACTGTCATAATGGAAGACTTGTGTGCCTGCAACCTTGTTGTATTTTTCCAACTGTAGGTGTTGGTCAATAAAAATATTGCCTCCCTCCACAAAGCTTTCCTTAAATTAACTTAGCATTACTTATGTAAGCTCTACTGCAGATCCATCTCCTGCTGGCTTGGCATCCCATCTTGCTTTTCCATATAATTGTGCCCAGTTTCTCACATGTATTTTACTTAGTTCATCAATCAATGTACTACATTTCAGAAAGTTCTACTGTACCGTGGTTTCTTTTAACTTTTACTTTTAAGCATTTGCTCATGTTTGCACATTGCATATATAAAGTAATTTAAATTATGCAAATAATGAAAGAGCTAGAGAACTGGAAAAGTGTGCCAGGATGCACTTTTCAGTACTTTCCAGCTTGTTCCAGAGGGATTTGCTACAATGCACTTATGTCTAACAGCCCTCAGCAATGTAATAAATGAGCACTGAAATGCAGCATTCAGCTGGATTATATGTGCATCCATGTTTGCTGTACCAAGAGCTCATGAGCCAGGGTCAGGTAGGAACACTGCAGCATGGTAAGATTATAACCTTTTCCATTTCAATCCCCTCTTCTAAGTGCCTTGCAGCCTAAAGGCAGAGATTTGTAAGTCCTTACAACTCTTGTTATGAAGGCAGAAAAATCTTCAACACACCATTAGCAAGCATAGGTAAGGTCATTTTCTGTTGTGTTGAAATTATCTTTTATTGCCATTTAGTGAACACGCATGTTTGGGAAGATAAGTTTTCCTAATAAATAGGGAAACTGAAGCAATATTACCATAGACTCTCCCACAGAGGGAGGGTGTCCACTATAATTAATTTTACTCCAAACACACTTTGTTCCAGTAGATGTTTTTTTATTTAGCGTATGATGCTACAAATAGCACAGACCTGGGCTGGGGCCACACTGTAGCAGGCCCTTTAAAGACCTTCCAATAACAGCTTCTGGGCAGTGTCTACCTCACAAATCAAGAGAAAAGACAAGTCCAAGACTGACAAAGCGATACAGCAAAGATACGTGACAACTACTTATGCAGCATAATGAATCATGAACGGCTAAAGCAAGAGAAAATACCCTGCTCTGCCACTGTATCTAGTTATTCATAATTGTCTCATATCTGAAAGGCATAATAACAGACAGAAGTGAGGTTCCTACAGTAACTGCTCTCTAAGTAACAGACTCTAAAATGAAGGTTTCAAAGCAACACTTCAGAAGATAGTGGCTGTCTTCTCAAACTGCACTATAGTGAAAGCACACACTCACTAGAAGAGAAAGGAAAGGCAGTGAACCTGGTCCCATCTCATCCTGACAATGCTCTTCAAGATGAGATGAGAACATTTTTCTCAAGGAAATGACGATCTGAACTGAATTACTGAATGGGAGAAGGAGCTGATGTGCAAAGCATCTCCAGCTTCTGCCAAATTTTATCACAAACCCATGCCAGGTAAATTAGGCATCTGGGGCTTTTTTGCTTCAAGTCCCTTACCATAAGGATGCAAATTTTTCTAATTTTTCATACCTTGGTACAGTTCACAAATCCTTGCAATCTCTAAATTATCTAGGAAGCTTGAAAGCTTTCCCCAAACAGTGTCCCTTCCTTACAGAAATGAGTAGCTTGTGTTTATATACCTCTTTGGATTTGCTGTTAATATAAATACAGTGGCATTTCCAGAGCAGAATGAGGAAAGTGAGTATGAATTTGCCTATTTTAGAAGTCAAATGAGAAAAGCTTTAAAAGCCAAAGAATAAGCTGTTCTCTAGAACCAGATCCATTTAGTCTAACTCCAACCAGTCATGCATATGCCACTTCGCAGCGCAGTTCCCTTAAAACATTATTACTCCCCTTAAAATTTTGTGAACATAGCCTACGGTTGGGAAAAGAGTTTAGATACTCATTTTCCTGTGCCATCAACCTTTTCATATGACGCATATGTGAGCTTACCTTCCACGTGACGGAGGGGCAGGCTGCCAAGGTGAAGGTAACTTTCTCTGTCACTACATTGAAGGTGACACGAAACATGGTTTGTATTCCAGTGGCCTCAGACCCAGGGTAGGAATCTTCAGTGACGGTCACACTGCTCACTTGTGTATATGCTGTCGGGCTCCTGTCACACCGCACTACACATTCAGTAAACCCATAACGTTATGATCGAAGCTGAAGCCTGAAACAGCTGTAAGGGTCCAGCTTTTCCCAGCAGCCTTGCTCCTGTGTGTCAGAACTAATCAGATTAGCTGGTTTTACTTGTCTGAGTTGGGACTAACAGGTTAGCAGAACAGTTTGGATGGGGGAAGGGAGCAGTAAATAAATCAAATTAGGGCATTTACTAAGCAGCTGAGATTTCCTTCCTGCTTGCCTTTGTCTCTTTACAGGACTCACACAGAGTCAGAACAATGTGCCACAAAAACGCAGCTTTGTTTTAGAGCAGCTCTTTGTATAGGACAATCTCTCTAACTTTGCCTTGATTTGATTCGGTTTTGGTTGCCAGTGATCATCAAGAGGAGAGGTCTCCCACAGTGGCCTGGATGTTGTGCAGATAAACAAGTCTGAGACAGAAAAGGCACGTATTGTGTTTTTTCATCCAACGCTACCCGCCAAGGCAACACACTGGCTGTGCCAAGAGATCAGTCACACGATCTGCTCTGCACAGTACTAGATAACAAGATTCACAGATGGCCTAATGTGGAGACGAGGTCAAAAGGGTCAGAGCGACAGGACAGGACAAGACAGAACAGGACAGGACAGGACAGGACAGGACAGGAAAGGTACCACTTCATGATCCTCAGTCTGCTTCAGAGTACTTTTTCCATCTCTTTTACTGATTGAGGCAAATTTACCCTCATGGGAAGGAAATTTCAAAAGAAGAAAGAAAAAAGGGAAATCTAGTATAACAGCCACCATTAACAGTGGTTGGCTGGATGCATGAACTGTGCATATGTGTTAACATTTCAGAAAGCTGATGCGGCTTGAGATTAATACTACTCTTGAAAACTTACTCTTGAGTGTTAAGACGGAGTTCAAACATGCATTGACTTTCTCCTACTTGCTCTGTGGGTCTGGTCTGTGACTCTAGACAGATGTTTGCTACCGAAAGAGGAGGTCATCAAAATGTCCTGAGTATCTTTCATGCTACTAGTTAGTAACTGTATCATGAGTAACACTTTTGCAACGTTGGGAAGAGGCCAGACTGAAACCCCTTTATTCTTGCCAATGGATACCTACGCATACAAAAGTTGCACTGACATTGCACAGATTAGATGTGCAACAACTCACCAAGGGGAGTAGTATATTGGCAATCTGACTCTGTAAGAATTCATTTATTCTAATAATCTAATTCTTGTGGCCCAGAAGAAGCCATGCACCATGCAAAAGCTAAGGAATGCCCCAAACCTTTTGATGACAGCATACGGCTGCATTCCTGTACATTAGTGTCTGCACTGGCAGAACTGAAGCCCACAGTGTTTAAAGGGCACAAAATCCACATCGCAAAACCATTATTCAAAATCCTAACAAAGCAACGCCATAGCTCAACTCCCAGTACCAGGATCCCTCCCAAGAAGGTCAACGAACCAACCAGCCAGCATCCAATTACCTTCAACCTGAATAAGATGAAAAAGGAGAATTTTGTAGGAAGCCCACTCTGAACACAGGCATACAGATCTGATGCACACCTTTAAAGGGCAAAATGATATCTGCTGTCACTTAAGCCAGGACTGACTGGACAGACAGAAATCATTTGTTTGCTGGATTAGGTCATAAGGGGTTTTTGTTATTTTCATAAAGAGAAAATAAGATTCAGCTCCCTGTAAATAATGTATCGATAGTAAGGTATTTGTATATTTCTGAAGAGATTAATGCACAGTGAAAGGTGTTTCTTTCCTCTCCACAACTGACTTCCTACAGTCTGCTTTCATTTATTTGTCTATTTAGATTTTTAGGACTATTCAAGCACCAGTCGATGAAGTGGAGGCAAAATAACACAAAGTATCTTCTTGCTTTAGTTTTATAAAGGTTACATTTTTGCTTTTCTTTAAAGTGCAGGTTTACTGAGAATCTGAACTAGAAAGTTTCCTTTGTGAGAAAAGATATTTCCAAGATGGTTTCCCTGTAAACTGTCTTCCAGGTGCCAACAATGCTGCCATTCCTCTGAGATGTAGTTGTCACAGAAAGTCAGGGTCAAGTTGAGAAAGGTCCTCTGGTAGTTTGTGCCACACTGACAGAGAGCTCTGGGGATGAAAATCCGTAGCATGAAGACAAGTGAGTTTTAGGCTGATATGGTCTTAGGGCCCACTGTGCTGCTGAGCACGGAGACTGGTGGCTGTTTCTATTTTTAATCAAAGCAACAGTCTCATAACTCCAGAAAATGACAATAATCAGGGTTCAAGGTCATTACAGATGCATAGCTTGTTGTAAATAATTCCCACTTCCCAAGAAAAAGAGCACAGGACATGTTAAACTCTTTTTGGAAGAAGAAATCTCTGTGACATATTGCTACAAATAAGAAGTATTTACATTTATATGATATTATCCACAAGTTACTTCTGGGAGTAGTCTCACTGCATAAATAAATAGGATTTGGGTCATAATAAAATGACAAATGTATTTTATTCTAGAACTGCTAAATTTAGAAAGTGTCTTTGACATGTAACCCATTTCCTATAGTACCTGTTCTTTGTAATAATTTTCCAACTGTCTTATCTTGGATCTCAATCATACAGATTAAATCTGAAACAGGGACCACCTTCAATTTCCATCTTTGCATAGCAAAGCATCTAGCATAAGATCATCTCCTCTGAAAAGGGATACTGGACTTTATCATGGTAAGAAAAATAAAGAAAGAGCCCAACATATGAAATTTCCAAACCAGATGTCCAGTCAATGCTATACACCTTTCCTCCTCTCCATGCTCCTTCAGCTTCTCCCTGCTCCTTTCACTCCTCCTACTTTATGATTTATATCTACTTTTCATGTCTTGTTACCATTTGCACTGTAAGCTCCTCAGGGCAATATTTGATTTATTCTACCTACAGCCCCAAACTTATGCCTGAGTACTAGCAGAGTCTCTTGAGTACAAACGCATTATAAATTAAGAAGCTCAACATTAAGAAAAGCCAGTGCTGAGATCAGTCAGCCTGAAACACTAGCTTAAAGTATGTTAAAAAGTTATTCTTCAGACAGCTTTTCTCCTCCTGTTAATTCAAAGGCATGTGTAATGCATATGTTTAAAGCAAACATTCTTTTAATATGCTGAATACACTGACTTAGCAAATTGTATAGGACATCACAACCGGGATCTTAGTGACAAATGCTGTTGTATGGCATACTCAGAAACAACCACTACTGGTCATTACTTCCCTCTCCTTTGCCTACAACTGGAACATGTCAGCATGCATCCTGTTCTTCCATGACACCCCACACTTTTCTTCCTTCCCAAAGAAATGAGCAGATCCAGAAGAACATCCCAACACAGCAACAGATGTAGGCACAGTTCTTGAGATCCATCCAGAGAGCCAGAGTTCCTGTTGGTCTTAGCATACAACAAAGGTTAACTGAGACACTGATGTTTTGTGCTAGTACCAGCTCCTCCCCTAGATACACGTGGGGTTTATTCTGTGAAATATATATAGGACTGCAGCTTGATAGTGTCTTACAGGCAAGCAGTGTGACTCTCCTCCAAAGTCAATATTACAATAGCAAAGCAAGCTGTGAATAGCAGTGGGCAGACTTAATTAAGGTCTTGTCCCAAACACTGATTCAAAGCCACACACACTCACACAGAATGCACCACCCACAAACCACCATCACAAATTTTCAGGCTGCTGTCAGATGAAAGAAGGTGTAAATGGAAAACAGGCAGAAGCAACATAATCTGCTTTCTGTTGGTGTAAGGGTTTTTTTTTTTTTTTAATATAAAGGGCAAAGCTCATAGAGGGAAGCCTGTTTATAAATCCTAATACCTCATTTTATGAATCTGACCACAGGACACCTGTATTGGGCTGACAACAAATAATTGCATATCTTCATATGACCTCAGAAAACATGTAACAGGTGACTGGTGCATTTTGATTGCCAGTCAGCTTGGGTAAGTGGAATTTCAGGTTTCATTTATCCTTATGGACATTGCCGTTATCTGTCTCAAGTGTTTTGCAGGTCTGTTAGCCTAACATCTCCCAACTGACCTAATGGAAAATGACAGCTTCCACACTCCCTGTGCTTTGAAAATATATGGCTAAACCTGCCTCAATGAATTCTCCATCTCTTTGGATTTGGTTAGTATATGTTTAAGGAATGATGCCTGAAATCTCTTCCTGAAGCATCTCAAACCCTGTAAAGTCAGTTTTGATTACCACAATACAGTGGATCAGAAAAAGATGCAGACTCTAAATGAGAATTTGCTCTGCAGCTCAGAGCTGGACTTTGCAAGGAAGACAGTGTGCCTGCTCCATTATCCCGCTGCTTGCCCTGCTGTACCAGGAATTCCTGCTTTGAAAGAAACGCTTTTTGAATTCAATAGCTCCTTCTGGTGGTCTGACAGAAAATGTTTGGTTACAGCTGGCTCAGAATAATGCAGGATTAATGCAGAATTCATTCAGTAATCGTATGTATCAGCAACAGCTAGAAGTTATGCCATGAGTAAAATAAACATTAAAGTTATAATTCAAGAAATATGCCATGCCAACTATATTCTACATTACTGTCATAAAGGAGACAAGGTTTCTAGGAAATCCTCCTTTCCTCCCATTCCACCACAATATTGCTGTGAATTTTCTTCTATATAGTAAATAAGGAAATATGAAGAAAGGTGATGGAATGAAAAGTGGCAGAAGTCACAAATTCTGGGCTACTGGCCCAGCAAATTTAAGAGAAGTCCGTAATGAAGTATTTGGCAAGGCACTTCTCAGAGCCAGTGACTCTGATTTTGAAGGAGTGATCAACTTATATGAGAGGGAATTGATCCAAACCTTGCTGAAGACAGAGGGACATCCTCTGGCAATAGGAATGTGCTTTTGGTCAGGCTCAAGGACACCACCTTCAAGGGAGAAGAACACATTACAAAATCTCTGATAGACAGACCCTGAGATGCTCAAGAGGTTCTGTTTTTTCTTTTTATCCTCAGATTGCCCGGCGTTAAGACAGATACTATCCTCTTGTAGACTCACCTCTTAAAGAGTAACAACAACCACACAGCATTTACAAGGAATGCGTTCTATTCTAGCCAATCTCAGCAACATTACATCACTCCCCAGCTACCCAAACAAAACATTGCCTTGGGAGTTATAAGCAGCAGTCCCTAGCCTTGTTTCTAAATGATGCATTGTTTTTAACTAACAAAAGTCACTGACAGGGCTCTACAACTGTATTTCCTATCTGATGGTCCTTTCAAGAATTATCAGGTGAGACATTCATGGTTGCTGTCAGAGGTCTCCAGAAATCTTCCATATCCCACTTCCAGCAGGGCATGCTTGATAACTCTGCTCAGCTGGACCCGTTGCCTTAGATTCTGCTTAAGTGAAGCACCAAACAAAGCTCCAAGTTAAATCAACAAGAGAAACATTATTTAAAAATACAACTGAGTCACAGTCTACCCACCCTTTCACCAAACTTTATACTCAGCAAAACCTAAGATTTTACAAAAGTAATGAATAAGACAGATGTTCAAATGAACTTTAAAAGCCACAACACATATCTTTCTAAACACAACTTCATTTAAAATATTTGCAGCCTAGATTTTGTTGAAAGCCGATACAGTATAAACTAAAGTGAAATGAATCTATTTTTGCCCCAAAATGCATATTTTAAAAAACAGTACAAGGGGAAAAAAACAAAAATCAGAATCTAAAAAATAGTTCCATTTTTCTAATCTACATATCTTTCCAGTCAACAGCTCTCATTGATGCGATTGTGAATTTTAGAATATGGCCTGGCTGGTACCATCACTGAGGTACCAAAGGAAACCTAATCTCACACATTAAAAAGTGATTATTTTTTAACTTGATGCTAATATTTGGTCTGGAGCCTACTCAGAATATGGGGGGAAAATCACTTTGGGGCTGACTGCTGATGCTCTGTTACCAAGTGATTCAAACTCTTTCTGGACGTGAGTTCAGCTTTAGCTCTTACTCACTACAAAGGGTGCTCCACGTTATACCGGAAAGCAGCAGGGATGTTCCTGAACTGGGGGAGCTAGCAAGAAATAAACAGAGAATGCACCCCTGGGAGAGCCAGGGAATGGTTCTGTGCCAGGAAGAATTTTCTCTCTTCCTGGATGGCATGTGTGAGGCTTGTATCTCCAGGATGCTGAAAGAAACAAGCTCTGAGAGAGGTTTTGAAGGAAGAATCTTGCAGTCAGGGTTCCTTGTGCTAGTCAGTACTTACTTTTTTGGGCGATGAAGAACTGTGTGGCTCTAAGGTGAGAGCCTTGAAAGTGTAAGAGTTAGAGAAAGAAAAAAACGTGGCAGGTTCCCATGGAATTAACAGCAGGTCTCTAGCTGTGGGGTGAGCATGTCAGACTAGATTCTGTGTTTACTGTGCAGGTTTTCAATTGGCTTTTACCTAACTATTAATTACAATGTGTATGAAAGTACATTGGGTAAGTACAAAGGGCATATGAAGCCCTGGGGAGCAATCAGGGGCCCATCCCTTTCCATTAGAGACTGTACATCCACAGAGCAAGAGAACTCTCCGTCTCCAGCAGCCTTCAATGAATACACGCATAAAACCAAAACCAACCAGAAGACCAGTGGCCTGAGTCGACAGTCACCATAAGAGTGCAGAAATAGGCACACAGGTTCAAACCGAAGGTCTGCCTAGCCAGCCTCTAGACTCCTAGAGTAGCCAGTGCTGGGGACTTAGGAAAAAGTAAAGATCAGGACAAGTTTGCCATAGTTTTTTCATAGATCACTCCAGCTTTCAGCAATCTTTGCTTAGGGACTTCCAAAGTCAAAGTTATTTAAGTGTCTTTATACTTAATAATACTTGATGAACCTTCTTCTCTGACTTTGTCTACTTACTTTCTGAAACCCTTTACATTTGTGGCTGCTACAGTGTCTGTGTTATGACTAGAATTATAAGAATGTATAATAAAGTACTCAGTCTTGCTTATTTTCCTGTCTTGATACCTGTTAATTTCATTGGACGCTAAATCATGGTTGTCTATTCCACCTCCACATGAATTCATAACTCCATAGATTTCTGTTACACCCTCACTCTGTTTTTTTGTTTCCAGTCTCAAAAGAAAAATGTGTTGAACTAATTCTGCTCATAGATATGTTTCTCTAGCCCGCTACACATCTAATGACCCAGAGGTCCAGCTCTAAAGGGCCATTCAGTAGGCCATTTCTTTGGTAAGGCGAGAGATCATTTGCTCTCTCCTAACTATCCCAAGAGCAGTGACCAAGCCGGAGATCAATGGGTTCACTGTGCCCAGTGGGATGCCCTACTCCTTTTGGTTTGTCTTTGAGAGACTTGTAATTGGTGTGACTGGCATAATCATTGCCTGAGCCTGTAGGTAATAAAACCAGACTATAGTTACTGCTCCATCATGAAAATTGACCATTTCTTCCTACCTTTTAATCAGTTATTTAACTGCTTTGCTCCTTGAAGAGCCTCTGCTAAGGCAGGAACATATCTAAGGATTTTTGAAAATAAAGTATGCTGAACTAACCAAATAATTCTTTTTCACACACTCATTGACTCCAGTATCCTGCTATATTTGTGAAGTTTGATTTCCCACTATAAAGTCACCGCAGGTCTTTTCTCCTTTACTGTATTTATTTGTCTGTCTACCAATGGTACACCAGTAAGCAGCTGCAAAAAATAAAATTCTGTTTAAGGACAATTTATAAAACCAGCCATCTAGATAAAAACCAAATGTGTATATGACAATCCAAATGGGAGGGAACAAAAAGCATGCATTAACTGGAAGGCTAATAAAATGAGATCGGTAACAGCAGGCATCACAGACTAGAGTTTTGTTCCTGTCCCTATTGCTGACCTGGTAGATGAGCTAAAATAAGCCACTTTGTGCTTCCCTCCCACTCCTTTCTGGAACCCCTTTAAAGGTCAGGATTGTTTCTTGTACAATGCTTTACTGCTGAGGTGCTATGAGGATTAACCCAAGGCTGTGAGTTTCAACAGACTGAGCAGAAAGTCTCCTGTTTCTGCACATCCAAAAGAAGATCTATGCGCTGTGCCATCATGTCACTGAAGGCAGAGAGAGTCCCTGGGGAAAAAGGGATTGTGAGGTGTAGACTTGTGCTTTTTCACAGAACAACTTGCTTGTGGCTACAGAGGAAGCCTGTAGCAGCTACAGGAGATGAACCCAGACACCTTTCCACAGCTCAGCTCAGTTCCTTGCCTGCAAGGCTTTATTCCTTCCATCCACAGTATGTGTAAGAGGGAACCTGCGTGTCAAAACATCTCTATTTTGAAACCAGACATCTGGCATAATGTTGTTAGAAGGTTAGTAATGCCACTAGCAGCTGAACTGAGTTTAAGTAAATGACAATGTATGTGTTAGAAAGATGACTGAGACCCTATGGAGAATTAGTATGTCAAAGCACATTTATTTCATATCAGCTGAACTATAATCACCAGAAATTTTAACTCTTGTTTCAGCAAATTATTTCTACTACTTCTTTGGAAAAGATTTTTATCCTGCTTGCTCTAACATCCCCCTTTCCACTGTCACTGGTAGAAAAGGCTCTCTGGGAACGTATTTTTCAGCCAAAACCCTTTAAGTGTTCTAGATTCCTTTAATAAAGAAATAAACCCAATCATTTTTATACAGTTTGTTGAAACCTGATAACATTTAAAATGTATTATAAGGGCTGATTTTTGTGTGTGTGTGATTCAGACAGGGCTACTTGACAGGCTAACAAGAAGGTGTAAGTATATGACAAATACCTGTTTCTGAAGTTTACTACAGCTGATGAATTACATGCTAAGAAACTCTCCGGAGTGCTTAAAATCAGTCATAAGTATCCAAAGCCTATAGCAAAATAAGGCACCAGAAAAAGAATTGTTAAACTTTATTGAAAAAAATATGCATGTGGAAAAAAAACAAAAACAAAACCAAACCTCCAAAACAACCTGGATTTTTGGATAATCAACAATCTACATTTCCAGAAATCATTCATCAACAAGTTCTAAATACCTTGAAGGACTTCTTTTCTGCTGGACTTAGGTTTGTGATCTGTGCTTTTCCTGGCTTGTAGAAGAGAGATTTAAGCAAATGGCATTCTTTATCATTCAAAGAGTCAATGCCTTGTTTGAAAAGGAAGTTTTGTCTTCCTCCTGCATGCACAAAATAAGCTAAAGTAAGCCACTCCAAACATACCACTTCTTAGCCTCTAAACTGAAAAAGAAAAACAGTCCAGCACACTACCTCTTCAGTTGCACTGGTCCCTGGCATACAACTATAACCCTGCCTCTCACATGACCCACTACCTGGTGTAGATCATGAGCAGCAAGATCTTCATATTGACGCTGAAACTGAGGAAGGGTGTGGGTAATGCGGGCAGAGAAAAGTATTTTTTTAAAATGTGCAAAACAGTTTAAGTTTCTTTGGTTGCAATTCACACTTGCATCCACAACTGGCCATTTCAGTGTGTCATCTCAGAGCACTCCTGCATCCACAGCTAATCAGAGCTAATGCAGGTTTTCACACAACAGCACCACAGGTTACACTTGCTATTGTCCCAGTCAGCTATAAAATTCTCTTCCAGCCCAACAAGAGATGAAACTGCCTCTGTAGCTCGTGTCTTCATCAGAGCTCCTCTAGATTACAGAATTAATGCATGCATCCATTTTGGAAATCCAGTTGGTACATTCAGTTTATCTCCCTGACCAAGTTTCTGATGTGAACAAACAGAATCTGTCCTCCACTCTCACTGTCCCACTTTCCAAACACTGATTAGATGTCTGTCCTCACCTTTAGGATTCTCTGTGGCTTGGTCCCAGCTCAAGGATGAAGACTGGGGTTTACAACTGTTTGTTACAGTAATGCAAAGTAAATCCAAAGCGCAGGAAGCTTGTATTTAGAATTATCAAAGCTGTGCAACTGAATGGCTTGAGATTGTTAAGTGATAAGCAGATAGGTAATGGAGTAATGATCAAGATGCCTGTAGACCATCAAAGAACTATCAGAAGTTTACACAAGATGCCTTTAGTGTGGCTTATCTTATCCATTAAAGTGTAAGTACGATAAGGATAACAGACTAGAAAACATCTGGATGTGAACTCATGGTGCTGACAGTGATTAGAGTTTGGGTGCATGGTTAGTACATGGATAAATCAAAATGCCAGCTCAAAATGTACGACAAACACATGTGATCAGGTAAATGAAGACTGCTTAAATATTTACACAGGAGTAACTCCACACACAGGGAAGAAATCTGTCTCATGGTTGTCCAGACATCCCTCCTGGGAGCAATTTGATCACCAAAAGAGAATTGTGTTTGTTACAGGCTGAATAAAAGAACCTCAGTGGTTGCATCAGTCCCTGAACTACTACAGATTTCCAGACAGGGATGCAAGAGTAGATGATTCTGGTAGTAGGTTATTGCCCATCCCCGGAGTGGCACCAGTTTGCTCAAAATATTGAAGCACCAGTAGTCCCTGGAGTACCGAGAATGTGACTGTGATCAGAAGGAACAAGCAAAGTCTTTAGTCCTCTAACACAAAGGAATTTTATACAAAAAGAGATTCCTGTAGCAAACACAAGTCTCAGGTCTTGGTCCAAGAATGGAAGGATAAACTTCCACAGGAAATTCAGAGCATCGCAAACCCTGAAAAGACAATTAATTTCTTTAGCCTTGCTCTGTTCTACACAAACCAGTAATGTTTTGTTACAAAATCTATAATAACCCTTCCACTGCCACAATTCTCTCCCTGGAGAGAGGATTCTGTGAGGCGTGCTATAGCTGTTAGTCCTATTGCCTAACCAACTACTAATGCAAGGAGTTCAGAAGATACAACAATGCACATTACACAGAAAAACCTCCATGATAACACACCCCCCAAAACTACAAAGACTGGGAATGAAAAGCCCAATCATTATAGTTTCACCTTTACCACCCTCACCAGATAACCAATGCCTGGAAATGGAGAATTGTGCTAATTATCTGCAAAAGCTGCTGATGCTTTTTGTCAAAGCACACGGTGTCCTCTGTATTAGCAACAGATAGGAAACCTGTAGGTGTGACTGATAGCATTTATTGCTGTGTATAAGGTCCTGGCTATTGTGGAAGAGCTCACTGCCCAGATACATAAACAGAGCAACATGCAAGCCATGTTAAATCTTATTTCTAATTTCCTACTCATTTCTCAGCCCAGTCCAAAACAGATTTCTTTCACCCTGCTTCACCTTTCCTGTGCTATTTTTTTGCTAGTGTAAACTGGGCCATCTCTCCAGGCTTAATTTATACCCCCAGCTAATTTGCCTTGAGTCTCATCCTTCTCCTTGTTCCGTTGTCTGTTTCTTCCAATTTCTCATTTCCCTTTCCAGCACACATTTTTCATGCTGATGCTGAAAAGATCTCCTCTTCCACTGCTCTTATGAGCCAGAAGAGCTCCTGTCTGCCAGATCAATTCACCTTTTATCCTCTTCAGAAGGCACTTACTGTCTTGTGCCTCTTGCCATCTCTGCAGTGGTTGCATAACGACTCTCTCTAGATGTAAGCAGACAGAGTTTGATGTCCCAAGTACAGCTGCACCATACGTACATACACGGGCTATTTTCATCCCCACCGTGCAGCTCAGCTGGCAGTGACAGCCTCACAAGGCAGAAACATAAATACACTCACAACATTTTTCTGATACTCTCTGCTGCTTTTTACACTTGCTCTCAATCCGCATGGCAAATGTCTCCTCTAGACCTCTCTCTCCTGTACTGCATAATTCCACACACTTTAGTACCTCCTCCAGCTCCCACTTCAGGGCACATAATCTCACATGTACCACTGCTATGGTGAAGGAAAATCACATGCTGGTACTTAGAGGTCTCAGGCAGGGCTAGGCACAGTACAGACACAACCCATATGGCTTACTGTTTAGCCAAACTAGTTTTGGAGGACCTTACTCTGCCCTCTTGCACAAAGAAAGTTACTGAGCTGGTGAAGGAAAGAATTCCTGTTGCAGGACCTAACTTTGTGAAGACATTCCTGGTACATTTGCTTCTGGCACAAAACAGTGAAACTATTTTGTACATCTGCAGAATGTGAGAGACATCCCCTTCTTCCCTCCATCAGTAGATGTTTTGTACTGTTGTTTCCCAGAGCTTGTTTATGTCACCATTCCAAACACATGATGTTTGTTGTGCTACCAACCACTGTGCTCTTTGTCTTCTCTACAAGAGGCAGGCTTAAGAAGGAAATTTAGTAGAAATGTTTATTATAATCCAACAGAGCCAGAGAACAGAACCCCCAAACCTGCTTCTCAGTTTGAGCCTTTCCCTGCATGACTTAGACTGATTTATCTTATTCCTAGTTATGTAATTCCTAAAAGACCAAGGCAAGGATGCTGAGAGCATTTTGGCAGTCTGTGGTCTGCTCTGAATCAGGACTCGAATTTCCCCTGCTGTTGCCAGCTATTGTTATTTTCCCAGAAATTTTCACACCTCCATTTCTTTGCAAAGCCAAACCAGCTGCACTTCAACTTCCCGCTCTGCCATCAGCTGGTAAGAATAGCCTGTTTGTCTGTATGTCAATAGACAGTTCCTGAAAACTCATTGTCATGATAACAAAGCAATATAGCTGAGACCACAAGTCAGCTTTGAAAACTTGTAAGGGAGGCTGAGGCTGCGAGCTTGTCTGTGAAAGTGGCCTGTGGGAATGCAGAACTGCCGCAGCAAGAGCCAGCCCTGGAGCATCACAGCTCCTGCCGCTTCCACCTGCAGGATGGACAAACAACCCTTCAGAAAGCCCTGTCACTTCAGAGACATGACAGCCTGGGTTTCTTTAACTATGTTGTAGGACAGGAATACAATGGTAGCAATGAGCTCTGCCCAGCCACTTCTGTGCCTGTTGCAAGCACCCACTAGAGCACCATGACTCTCAACTCATTTGCTCTTCTATCTGATCATGTTTTAATTTCTAGTGAACTCTAAAAATTACCTTTTCAAATGTGACCTTCTGAACATACTTAATCTACCTAAAAGATGGACTTTGTTTAACTGAAGAGTTATTACTTGCTCAGTAAACTCCCCCAGCTCCATATAAATATATTTATTTATAACCCTAGACCTTAAAAAGCAAACACTTACTACAGGATTCTGAGGTGTTCTTGGTTTGGTTTGTTAATCGGATTTTATGGGAATTTATTGATTCAGAAATACTGCAATCTGAAAACACGTGGATTGCCCCATAGCTTTCTGGTAATTTAAATCACTGTGTAATGTTGTAATTTTGCAGTGTAAGAAACACCATTTCACTTCCTGACTAACTAATCTGCATTGAATTAATTTTTAAAGTTGTTGAATTATGCTAACAAGATCACAATAATTAAAAGACCTTCAGGGGCAAGAGGATAGAGTTGGGAGTTAGTTCTGTTGTCCCTGTGAGAGAAAAGATTCGTGTTTCCTCTTGAGCTATTCTAAGCTAGGGATACAAATCCTCAGAGCTCACATTAATGCAAGCCTGACTGACAACCTACCATTCAGAGCAACCATCTCAGATTTCTGCAATTAGCAAGTGCTCTAAAATTTCTGATTCTGTAGGCTTGGTCTCTAATTTACATTTTGAAAAGGCTCTTAAGAATGAAGATGCCAAGACTGAGCAAATTCACTGCTCTTGAGACACATTCTGTATATCTGCCAGTACAGTGAAAGTGTGTTTCTGTTAAAATCAACAGGGTAAGTATCACATGGGAAAAAATTGACTGTTCTTACCAAGTCAGGAGCACTGACAGCTTTCGTGGAGAAACTCTGGAAAGAGACAAAAGAAAGTAGTCAATGCACTGAAATAGGGAGACAGTGTATTAAGTAATGCAGAAAGTCCCAGACAGCACTTGCTAATCCCTGAAAATCTCTTCATGGCCTTAATAGCAGCTTTTTATATGGAAAACTGTATATTCAAGATGTCTACATACAACTTAATCACAGAAAAAAAAGAGAAAGCAGAGATATATTAGACATACCGTCTCATCTGCTGCCAGTGAGTGATTTTTCTCTTTGTCAAGGTTTGCTTTAGAAGACCCAAGGAATCAGATTATTTATTACTTACCCAGGAAGATTATTTCATATTTTAAGAATATTTTGCTGAAGAATAGGAGGCTTGAAAAATCAATGAAATACAATCTGTAAACATCAATGCCTAAATAGGTCCCATATTGGAATGCTGAAGTTAGCACATAATGGGTAAAACAATATTGGTGAGATCAGTTTCTGACATTGTGATCGTGGATTAGACAAATGCTACACACTTAAGTTCCAGCGACTGCACCCTAGTTTTCCTGGACCTGAGATACAATTTGTGTTAGGTCAGGTTCTTAACAAATAAAGATGCCAAATTATCTAGGCTTTTAATAATGATGTCTTCATTGCGTGAGCTTAGTCAAGTCATTTATTCCTTTTAGACTACCTATTTATGTGGGATAACTTGCTTTTTTTGGTGGCCACGTGAAGTAGAAAAAGAAAGGAAAAAGGAAAAAAGGCCCATTTAAGTGGATTTTTGCTAAACAATGACATTATCTGCTCTCTGTTTAACTTCCAGTATGCTATTTAACCAACTCAGAGAGGTATCAAGAATTAAACAATATCTGAATGAATAACATTTAGTACTGTGTTCACTACACTGACATCCACTTTGCTGTATCTGATAATAAATTAAAATGCTGGCATTTATTATTAGAATATATGAATGTATTAACATGACTGCCTTTTCCCCACACAGAGAATCAGCTACAATATTTACATTTATAATTTTCTTTTTCTACCTCTTCCATGCAGGAAGCTTACATTTTAACTCTCTGATTAAAATGACTTTGAAGAAAAACTGCGTTACCTATTCCTACAGTAATTACACAGTGCACTGCATTAGCATGCACATAACCAGCATGATCACTCCATTCTGCTCGTCGCTCTTGAGGCCACATCTGGAGTACTGTGTCCAGTTTTAGACTCCCCAGTAAAAGAGAGATGTTGAAAAACTGGAGTGTTCACCTACATCTGTGGGCTAAATGAGGCCAAGGCACAGGTTTGAGGTCACGCTATGATCACTCTGTGAGCGTGCTGCTCATTTATACGCTCTGTGGTATGATTTTGGCCTAAGCCAGCTACCACTTTCATGTGCCACACCAAGGCAGAGATAGCAGAAGAATAATGCCTGATAAGCACTGCGGATGAAGGTGTCCGGTTTTGGGAAGGGGGCTAGAGAGCTTAGTTGCAGGAATGCATGCACGTACTAACTAAAATAATCCCTTAAAGAACCACAGCAGGATTATTATCTCCAGGCTTTAACTCAGCACTAAACAAATTAATGTTGTGGGTTTTTTCCCCACAAAGTAAAAATTAAGAAAATAACGTAAGAATATGGAATATATCTCGGAGCTTTAATGGAGAAAGCATGAAAATCACCTGATACATCTAAATGCAATTTCTGCAGTTCAGGGAAAGGCTCAGTGAATACAGTGTAGGTTCTTAGCTAGTCTGCCACTTTGTTTTTGCAGTTTCAATAATTTTGACATCAACACCATATTTCTTTACCATTAAGGACTTGGCAAACCTCACACAAGGTTTAGAATTCTAAATTCAAATTATTTAAACCAGAAATTATTATTTACTGTAATTGCTGAATCTTCTTCAGATTAAAGCTATCATATAGATTACTGACCAATAAAGCTGCTGAGCAGTTTTCATTCTCTTATACCACAATTAATTTCTAGTAAACGGACAATAGCAGAGCTGTTCTTCACCCCCTATCTATGGCTCCCTGCATGTGATCCAGCAGCCCAGCTTATCTGTACCAGTCACAGGCAGACGTTGACAGCAACAGATGCCAAGAGACAATGGAACCAGCAAAGCCAAAGGAGGATAGGAGGAGGAAGAGAGAAAGCAATGATTGATTTTTTGTTAAGCCACTCATGAGTTTGAATAATTCAAGCTAATTCACCACAAGTCAGACATGCTGCTATCCCCTGTGCAACCTCCCAGTTGCCATATCTGGTCTACATACAAGCTACTTTTTGGTTTTTAAGTAAAAATAAAGCTACTGAAACAAGACTCAGAGCAGAAGTGGGTTCTCAGTAATCTCAGACTGCATACACCATTTTTTTGAACCACCAGTGCTCCTTTGTATTTGTAATGCAATGTTGTACCTTGCAATGCTCCAAGGATATAAACAAGACAATGTTTATAAAGGCAACTTTGATTGATAGAGCTGAAAAAAAATTACAAGCTTTCCAGCACATAAGCCCTTTTTCAGTTCTAAATCTCCAACCTAAACCAAGAGCATGAATTATTGCTCTGATTTTAATTTAACTGAATTAGTCCTTTTCAAGGAAAAGGACAGTTGGCACCAAGGCAGCAGAAGAGAATGTTAGCAGAAACAGAGGTGATTGATAGTATTTCAGGCACTGTTGGACCAGAAAACAGTAATTGCTGCCTACAGAGCAGTGACTCTTGATAGAGGATATGGTGTGGAAGAAACACCACCAACCAGTTTTTATACCAAGTCCATGATTTTTAGTATCCACTAAAGTTGTGAATTTTAGTTCCCAGGCTAATTTCCTGAGGCATTTTTCATCCCTCACTTAAGGATCAAGAGTGAGAGATCAAACTCTGGCTTTTGTGAAATACATCTTCCTACTTTTCGCTGGAGATTTCTGGGGTTTTTTAATAATTATCTGTGTGATTTAATTCTGCTGCTTAATTCTTGTTTCATTTCATTCCTACAATCTTTATTTGCCACTCTGGATAAAGTATATCATCACATCCTGAGACATAAGATCCATACATCCAAGGCTGGGAAGAGAGGTGGTGGGAAGCTCTATTGCAGGGTATCATCTTCTGCCAAGACGGTGTTGGCTCACAGTAAGCTGGGATGCCAGTGTAGGTGCAGTCAGTAAAATGTGGGAGGAGTGCAATTACAAGCTGCAGTAGGTCTGTACATAGTATTATCTAATGATCCCAGACTCAGACCTCTTATTGGAGTAAGGAGAAGGTAATTTTTGCTATACACACCATACCTAATCAGCTACCAATGAGCTGGGAGAATTAGGGTCACTGTAGCAATGCTAATCTATTCCCCCAGTAGCGCAGAAGCTGACCTTACAGGCACCAGACCCAAGCAAACATGCATTTACCTTATTAGCCTTTAAAGAAGTTGAACTTAACACTCTTGTGAGCTTTTCTGATATAAGAAGTACTTTAGTCACAGGAAAGGAGATAGAAAAATGCTAACAATTTTAAAGGATGCTATTTAAAATTGCAGTCTCCATACAAAATAAGCAGGTTGATTTAAAATGCTAACAAGATTAGGCCTGTGAATCACCATACCTTTCGCTCCAGCCTTTACCACCTTAGATTTGTAGTGCACGAGGCACATGTGCTGCAAAAAGATCACCACCATCCCTCTTTATATATTCTTTTTCGTATAAAATCAAAATTCCTAGAGGCAAGAAATTCTGACTATCCACATTATGTCCTATAGGTTTCTTTATTGACATCAGGTGCAGCATGTCTGATAATACAACAGAGACATGGCATGTTCCCATTGCTGCGATGGATTTTCCTTTTGAAAGCACTATCTGTTTTGCCATGTGTTGGAGTTGGCAGAGAAGGGGCAGGGGCCCAGAAACAAATGTCATATGAGCTCCGGTCACATCTACTCACATCAAACTGCTTATATGACCTCGATCAACCTTGATGCACTCTGCATGCAAGAGAACATTTATGTAACAAGCTGAGCAGGCAGTCCACCACCAATAAATGTGTTAAATAAGCACACCAGGACTCTTCTGGCACAGTAAATCACCAAGTGCTTTCCACTGCTAGGCATATTTCCCAAGCTAACACATAGCTAGATCCATCTTTTAAAAGACAAGCTGTTTTCCTGGATGCTCAGGACATCCCCAGCTCCTCCCTGGAGGAGGAGAAGGAACGTGCTCGCCTTTCCCCTGAGCCACCCAGCACAGAGACCTGTCGCATCCCCTCCCGAGGCCAGGAGGAGGAGGCCACAGCTCCCAGCTTCGCAGGACTGGGGTCAGCAGGCAGCTAGGTCCCTGCCTCTACAACCATCGCCCTGTCCCCCCTGCCTCTGCGCCGACAGGGCGCTGGCTCCGGAGAGGAGCTTGACACCCCACCGCTCATCCCTGCGCCTGTGGGAAGCCTGGCATTGAGCAGAAACCACTGTGACCGAGTAGCTTGTATAAAGTTTTTTAAACACTGAGAGCTCTGAGTGGGTATCTCTTAATCTAAATTAATTTTGTTAAACCAATTGTAAATTCTATTATAGCTAAAGTCTATTAGCGTGTGCCAATTTTCCATTTCAAATTAGCCAAGATGCTAGGGACCGGCTCAGAAACCTCTAGTGCTGCAGCGTATCTCTGCGGTATGCAACTTAGCAGGTATAGGTATAACAGATATAGGGCCCCCATTCAGGGCAACACTAGTGGGTTATACAAAAACTAAACGGAGGGAAAAGCCATTAATACAATGAGAACTGTGTGCATGAACCACCAGCACTCAGTGGGGCTCTCGGCACCGAAAACCCTTCTGGGGCAGCACTGGAGCAAAGGAAACAGTCGACTGCTTTGGAGATGATTAGTGCCTGTGTGTATCTGTAGGGAACACGGCTTTGTTTTCTTTCACAAGAGAATAATAGCTTCTATCAGCACACATCACTCGTGTTAGGTGTTTAAAACCTTTGAGGAAAGGAAAATCAGATTTCAGGCAGGTAAAATTAAACTTTATTTTTCTGATTTTCCTTCTTTTTTTTCCATAAAAATATCCACAAAAGGTATTTTTTTTAAAGCTACTCATTACTGAGATTACTTAGAGTTTTCCTTCTGTATCATTAATAAACTGATAAACTATTTCTTTCAGCTACTTGATATTCAAACTTCAGCACTACAACAGTACAACTGTTTTCCCTAATGCTTCAATACAGATTCAAATTGTAAAAAATACAGCTGAACACACAATCTGAAACATGGTTATGATCAGTAGTCTGCTCAAAAGGTTTAAGTCTTCATATCTGTACAGCCAGTTGAGTGCAAAGGAGTTGTGACCAGGCAAACAAAAGTAATAATTTGATTTTTAAGTATTTATGGAAAAAAAATCTTCCATTTGTCTCTCAAACACTGATGCTGAGTGTTTAAAGATGACATGAAACCTTATTTTTTGCTGAAACAAGAGGAGGAATATTCAATGTATAATTAGTGTACTGTAGTCACTGCTCATGACAAACCAAGAGAATCAAAAGAAAATTATCCCAACTTTCTTTACAAGAACAATCTCCAATGCAATATTTTTTGTCCACCTGATCCTTTCTAAATCACATTTATTTCATGCACACAAGTGCAGAGAAGAAAAACATGCACATGTTAGACTCCAATATACAAGACAATGAGTGGAAACGCCACCTGACTTTCACTCTACCTGGAATCAGGAGAACAAAAAGGCCACCTTTAAGTTTTATCACCTGCTTTGAAATTTAAAAGAAGGCATCGACATCAGCCCCACAAATGCTGAGATTTGTAATATTTACACAGAAAAACTTCCCATTGCACTTGGAGAGGAAATGGAAACCAAAGTTTTCATTGTCTTATCCAAGAATTACTGCAAAATATAGTTTATCAGCCAAATGAAAAGTGGAAGAAGGCAGTAAATACTCATGATTGTTCTCTGGATTTGCAGAAATCGGTAGCAAAACTCCCATTGATTCAAGCACCCATAATTTCACTAGGAAGGAAAGGGAACATGGAGTTGGAGGAGGAGCTTTCTCCTTTTGAATTTTCGCTAGATAATTAGTTAAGCTTCAGTAATTTTCAATACAGGTCATAATTGCTTGAAAGTGCTATACTCACGTGATCAGTGTCTTTTGCAGACAATGTTGCACCACAGGGAATAGCCAACGTAATTATATGGCACGGTTTGGCTCAAATTAATAGTTCTGAGTGTTCAGGTTAAAACAGATTAGATTTCAAAGTTGTCTAAATTAGGTGCTAGAAATGCCTCCTTCTGTCTTAGTTCTTTGTAAAATAAAATAATAACCCACAAAATTATTTTTGCTCATACAGGGCTGCAGACTTTCCAGCACTGCTTGGAGTTAAGCACTCTCCGATTAACACTGCCCCAAGACATTTCAATATGAGTAGCAATGGCCAGAGGAGTTCTCACATGAGTATCCTTTACCCTACAGAAGTTTTCTCCACTTGACTGCACCCGCCGGAGTAGCTGAAACAATACTTTTTATCATAGGCAAGAGAAGTGAAGCTGGCAGCTAGAACTGATATCATGTGGTACTTCCTAGTTTCCAGGTCTTCAGTGCTTGCCAGATGTCAGCCACTGAGTTAGAGAGCTCCCACACAGTGCTCCTGCCTCTGGCTGAATTTTTTGGTGGAAGATTTAATCAAAACAGTTCAGATTTTTTTCAAACTGAGACTACAGAAAATTACAGTCTTCTCAAGAACTCTTGTTGAGAATCTCTAGCAGCACTTTCTTTGGGACATAGACTTGAAATTTGGTTTTAGTGAATTATCTGGCCCCAGGCATAGGCTTCTGTTATTGTACAGAAGCAAGGACACTGTCTCCTGTGTTCTTACAACTTGCTTTATTGATGAGCTGGAAAAAGCTGGATTTGAGCTCGCAGTGATAGGAAAAGCAAGGAGAATTACAGGAACAGAATAAAAGCAAGTGGGTGAAGGTGGCAGATGGGGGCCAAACAGCCAAAGAAGAAAAGGGTCTATATGCCCAGAATGGAAAGAAGCAAACAGGAGAGAAAGGAGAGAAGTTCAAGGTGAAAGCTTCTGTAACTACTAGAAAACTCAAATTATAGGACTTAGAGCTGATTCTAGGTTTCCTTATCAGTGAGACAACTGTTTTACACATTAATAAGCATCCTGTTTTAAAAGCTGTTCAATATGAAGTAGCAACATACTACCAGTATCATTTACTCCATAAACTCTAGAGATGGAGGTCTGTGCTGCAAATGTTGGTAGTATTGAAGTTTAAACCATGATGATGACTCAGTCAGACTAGCAGTAGCTCTCCAAAGGATAATTTAACAAAGAAAAAAAACAGAAATCCATGCATTCCCTCTGCATGTATGTGTTCCTGTTTGAAAGGACAGGAATATAGCAGAGAGAAATTTTTAAACTTGGAAAATAAGGGATTAAATTTTGACCATGCAACCTTGTTTTGGCACAACAGACCCCTGAGCTGTATTGCTGACACAGAGGATGGGAACACTAAGCCCAGCATCTGGATCAAGTCTATTCTTCTCAGATCTTCCACTTTACTTTTCCCACACTAACACTGCTGACACAACTCCTCAGTCATCCTTCCCTGAACTGAAGGCTTTTAGCAGTGTAGTTTACCACAGAAAACAGGGACCTTTCTGTAGGGTTTTTTTGTCTTCCTATTGTGGGTTTAATGTTATTAGTTCAAATCTGGGGGATTGTTCAAATCCTCAAAGCCATTTCCTACCAGATTTTCTCCATTCCCTACTGTCCTTGGAGGTACCTAGTTGTCTACATTTTTGTTGTTAAAATCTCCATGTCACTGACACATCTGCTGCTGGATATGCACTATGTGCTTCTCCTCTCCAAGCAAAACAGTTACCTGAATTTAAGCTGTGAATTATCCAGTGCAGGATAATTTTGTGAGCCTTTTGCAACATGAAAATGTTGCTGATAACTGTTTTCCTTATATTATCCTAATAATTATCCTAATAGGCTTATTTCTAGCAGTAAATTAAGTCCAGTGAAAACATACAATACATGCATGACTAGAGAGATCTTAATTAACTTTCAGATGACTAAACCCCTTTCAGATGATTAACCCAGTTTGGGGATTTATATGGACAGTGTATCAAAGTATGCCAGAAGGTAACAAAACCATTATGAATATTCATTCCTAAATGGTCCACCACAAACCACTAGAGTGCCCAGGAGACATCCCACACTGTCAGTTTGCTGTGGGATTTGTATTATCAAGCTTGCTAAAAATATCCCTTTTAGACAACACTAAAAACCCAGCCTTTTGGGGGGGAAACAGTGTTGTTGTTCATACCAGTTTCTAGTTTCTTATACTGAAGTTGTTCTTATCTTAAAAGTGTACCTTTTGTTTAATTTATTAAATCTAATTCAGTTCTGATGTCATCCCTCACTCCACTAGCACAGTGTAATTAGTGACTGTCATTTTTATATACAGATATTGTAGCAGATGGTATAGTCGGGATCCCTGTACTTTGAACTAGTAGGAAATATTTCATTAAACATTTTTTAAATGAAAAAGTGTGATTTCAATCAAAAAAAACTGGCATAATAAATCTTATTCTTGGGTGGGAAGTTGATGGATTGGACACATTTATGTCACCAATATTATTTCAATATCTTGAGAGCAATTTTTCAAAGTCTTTTCTCTGAAGTAAACTAAAAGTGAGTATTTCCCCAAGATATACATCTTCTCTATAAGATAGTGAACACATGAAAATACATTCACTTCTATTCAGGATTTACAACACAAGCTAATGAAATTCAGTCCAATAATAGTGTCACTAATGCTAGGCAATCTCCTTTCCCACAGTCTCTGTCTCTACTCAAAGCACAGTTCTGTTATCTCTGACTCGGGCACATAAAGAGAATAGAGAAAATACAAGAATAAGACTGGTCAAGTCAGGTTTCAGTTGCCTTTACTGCTACAATTAATTTTTACAATTCCCCTCCCCCCCCCCTTTTTTTTTTAAGTTTTTTATTAACTACAGCACTAATACAAACAAACACTAAAATAATTTAAGTTCTCATGCAGTTCTCCACCTAAAGAGCGATACATTTCCAGGTGTGATGAACTGAAAACATCACCCCAGAACTAAACTCATTTCAGACAAGTGAGAAAGTAAATATTGCTGTTACCAGTGAAAAACAATGAGACACAAGCTCTCTGCAGCACAAAAAAGTTACTATGAGAGGCAGGCAGAGCAGAACTCAACTGCAGGTCTTGCAATCCTACTGAAGCAAGGTATACCAACAATATCTGCAAACAAACAGAGCTGTTTCGTAACATTAGTTAATAGGAAAACTGAACATATGAAAGGTATTTTTTCAGAAAAAGCCTAGTCTATGTTAATACCAGGTAGATGAGAAGCTGGATGTACAAGGATTTCCTTTATTCAGAAACAACATACTTGACATATAAGATCTTTCTAGCGATGACCATGTTGTTTTAATCTCCCTAACCTCAAAATAATAAAAAAAGCCCAACAACAAAACCACTCTCAAAATAAACTCCATGTTATTATAAGTACCACATGTCAAATCGCTGCCCAAGGAGTATTTCAGCAACTATTGAGTAGTAGCATACTACCAAACTGTAGTTTGGCAGCTACAGAGACATGGTTATCCAAGAGTTAATCAGCTGTCATGTAGCTATGCTGTTCTTTGCCTCTGAGAAGTGCTTCTTCCCAGCAGATTGCCAGGTAGTGTAGGAAGCTCATTCCTCATTTCCATCGAACCCTCTTCTTCTGACAAGTGGAGGACAGTTCCAGCATTGCCTACATGAGCATTACATTGTCTTAACTGCATTTGAACCAGATTTTTCTTGTTGTTTTAATATTATTTTCACTGCTATCTTCCTCTGAGGGTCTGTTTGAACAGGAAAACTGATCAGAAGCCCATATGCCAGGGTTTAACAGCTAAATGGAGTGAGAAAATCTTCAATTAGCTGAAAATTATTTCAGCTAGGCAGGCTGTGAAATGTCAGTCTACTGACCAAAAAGCTGCAAAAGCTAATTTAGCAGTCATTATATTTTCTAATTATTAAACTCTAGCCAAACATCAAATATTTACTACCATTAATTGAAAAAAAAAACCCAACACCAATACAGCCAATTACTTAAGTATTAGAATTGTTTTGGATAGTACAAGAACCAGACTTGCTGAGAAAGTGGGAATGAGTCACTGTACTAAATCAAACAAACTGGCCAGCTTCCAACATCAAATAACTGCTCTCATTTGGGGTATATTAAAAGAAATACTCTTATTCTCAGTGATCAGTTACAAGCCAGTTTCACAAGCAGTCTTTGCAAAGTTACTTTGACATTATTAGAAAAAAGAGAGAGAACTGTGTAGGGAATTTTAAATACATTTAGATGAATAATTAACTGATAGTTTTTTCCAAAACGCAAATAATCCTCCTCAATATGGTTTATTACTATTTCTATTGCAGTATTGTTTTGAGACTTAGTCATGGCACAGATTCCCTTTGTGCTAGATGCTGTACATGGAACAAAAAGATAATCCTTGTCTTGAAAAACTTAGAGGCAAACACGTGGTTATTTGCAAGGCAATGCATTTTAGATCATAATTACCTCATTTGTTCCAACCCTGGTCATCTCTCATCTTTCTTAATGGAATCAAGTTATTGACATCACAGTTGATGGCTACAGAATATGGGCTTATATGAGACCACATGCACAATTAGTATGAGATGGCTGCAAAGTCATTGTCGAATTCCTTATTTAGAAAGCATATGGATTGTTTGGTTTTGATATACTAAGCAGTAACTGACAAGTCAGGTATTCTTCCCTGAAAATATTTAATCAGACAAAGCTAATTCAGCTTTGCTGTCCATGAGCATCTGTGCATTAAGCCATCTGCTTTTATGGGGCAACAGGAGAGGAAAAAAAGCAGGTCAGTTGTCAGTAGAAAGAAGTTAAATAAAAAACTCAGTTTGATTAAATAGAATGCCAAAATAAATGTTAATTAAGACATAAGTAAGTTAAAATCATTGCCTACTGTCACTTCTGAGACATTACGGCTTATCATTTATGAGCACCGTATCTGTGCAAGAGTACCCTCAATCCCTGACAGCAATAGCTGCAAATTGTGATTTTTTTATTGCCTCATGGGCTTTCTAAAACTTGTCCTCAGCAAAGCAGCAGAATTTTAACATTATGTCTAATCATATTGCAGAAGATACAGATTTGGCCTTTTAATCCCCCCCTTTCTTTTGTTCTCTGTACCATATTCTGGAAGCAAATGTCATTGTTTTCATCAACATAAATTGAAAGACCTTTGTTTCCACCATAGTCAAGAGGAGTTTTGAAATCAGTTCCACAGAAGTCAGAATTTCCTTGTGAGGTTTAAATATGACAAGTTTTTTGGTTATTCCTTTATTCCCTAAATCCTTTACAGTGGAAGACAAATCATGTTTCAATCTTAGTTAAAGAGAGCACATATTTCAAAAGCTGATGTCCTCAGGAAATTCTCCTTTTTGTCAGTACAGAAAATATTACTCACCACTGCTCATCTTCCTCTGCTTTATTCTATTCTTCATCAAATCACACTCTCAAATGGAAGTATCTGTACTTGCACCCTCCTGAGTAATCCTTCACCTCTTGTCCTTAAAATTCGCTACCCTTGCACTTAACTGTGGAGAAGAATAAGGTCACAGCAATCTACGTTTTATATGATAACAGTAAAAAAAAAAAAAAGAAAAGCAAAGCCCACGACAGTCTACACTGTTAGACTACTAAGTCAGTTTCTGTAAGGAAAAAACTGCTCTTTTATTGGCTTTGCAAAAAGAATTAGCATGCAATGGAACGTCATCATCTTTGCCAAGCAAATAGCTGTAGATATGTATTAAACACTCCTAAGTCTGTTCGATCCCATTTACTCTCCACCTGTCTCTCAAACTAAGCATCCCATCCAGGCTGAAGCACAAATACCATACTAAGTAATACAGAATACAAATCTGTGTGTTTTAAACACACAATTTCTTGCCCTGCTGTTCCCAGTGTTTGCATGAAAAGTACAAAGATAGTCAAGAGATGGTTAAACATACAGCCAGTCAAACAGAACAGCATTCAGCTTAACAAATCAATGGTATTTACATGTTTTCTGCAAGTTGTCCTCCTTTTAGAGGGTCAGCCATATGGCCAAAGCAGAGGTTGATTGGTTCTGAATAAAAGTAATGATATGTATTCTTACGTATATATCACTGTATGTACATATATATACTGCTGCATGCCAGATGACTTTAAGAGCAGCAAAATACAATGTTCAGTACCCAGTGTGGTGTTGATCTTCCTTTGAATTGGAAGCAGGTTTTGAATCTCAGTCACCAACCATAGATATATTCACAAACATAGGCGATGTACTCGCTGCTTGCACAACAAATATTCTGTGTGAACAACAGAAGTCAGAATAACAGCAATGGGACTGTTCATAAAATAGTTCATTACTTTACAGAAGTTTTACTGTAGGCTAACCACCACCACCCCCCCAACACAGACCACCTTTTCCACATATTTTCAAACTGCTAAATACATCTGAATACCTACGTTTTTGGAAGTTCTTACTGAAACACATTTCACAGGACTTGCAATCATTCAAAGTACTGAAAAAACAACACTGCATGAAGTAGTAACAGAGCATGGTTTTCCTTCTGCTATCTAAGGGCTCTTCTGTAAATTGGGTTTTGCAGGCAGAGCTGACCACACCACTGACTCCCAATTTTCAGGACTCCATTCCTGTGCCAGCCGCACCAGGAGAATGGGGCGCAAGGCGTTCTCCTCCTTCTCCCCACTGACACGCAGCGGTATTTTTCCATTGTTGAAATTAATGGACTTAATTAAGGGAGAGCTCCATTACCAGCACTCCTTCTCGCCTTTGTTATTGTCTACACACTAAACAACAGATGCTACACTTTCAACACCACAGTTAAAAAAAACACGATTAAAAAAAAAAAAGCATACCAAACACCACCCAAAACTGCTGCTACTGATGACTGATTCCTTGCTTTACTCTAGCTTTACATCAAGGTGTCAGGGAACCCGAGGAGAACCAGTAGGCCCTGCCAGGACCCTCCAGGGCCTGCCCTCAGCCTGCCCAAGGCCCAGGACCCCATTTCAGCCCCCGGGACCATCGGTCCCTGCCCCAGTGACGCCCCAGCAAGGCTGGTCTTCAGCTGCCCCCAGCCCTGCCCTGCCCAGCCAGGGGCCCCGCCGAGCCAGGCCCACCAACGGGCCAACGGCCCAGCCTGGCCGTGGCCCAGCCCTTTCGGAGGTGGAGGTGCGCCATGGCCCGGGGCTGAGCAGCGGGACAGGCCCTGGCTGCCAGGCCCTGCCCGGCCGCCCCAGGGTGTCCCTGGCTGCCAGCCCCCGGGGAGACCCTGGCCCCCGCGACGCCCTGATGTGCTGCTCCAGATGATACACCTATGGCTTCTCACAGAAAACCCCGCACTGGCGCGCACGTCGATCACCCGAGCAAGACGTCGGTTGGCACTTCCACCTCAGGATCAGAAGTTAAAGAAAGCAGCATGTACAAAGCTGTATCAATCAAATCTAGAGCAAAAAAGTTACATGTTTAGGACAATACCTCTGGCAGGAACATCTATTCTTTCTTTCTCTTACTCTGAGACACAAAAGATCACCAAAGGAACATTTCTTGCCACTTTTTTACCCACGTTGTAAAACCGCTAGCTAATTTTAGTGTTACTTTGCATTTTGCTTTTAACCCTCAGATCCCACTCCTTCCTCATCAGCAAAGAGGTGAAGATAAAAGAAAGGAAAAAATCCTTGGCTAGTTATTTTAATACCTAAACTGCAGAATGCTTAATTATTTTCAAAATTGTTTTACCATTATCAGTTCGTTCCTACCAAATTTTCAAAATTAAAGCGTTCTCACAAAAATATGAAGTTTACAGGTTTTGAGCTATTTGTGGTATTAAGCTTTCTATGCTTTTTTGATCAAGAATTAGATAAAATGAATCATGTACACTTTCTGTTGGAGAGATGACGAGTCTTGACCCACATACTTTCTATCAAACAATCTTTTAAATAGCTAGGTTTCTCAGGAATACAGTTAGAGGTTATTATTGTTATTGCTGTTTCTGGCACGTCTCTTCCTACCACAGCAATATTTATTAATTGTTAACATGCTATTTTTCCAAATCTTGTAAGAGCATCTCTTACGGGCATGAGCGTAAATGTCCTGCATTGACAATGTTGCAGAAATGACCTTTTGATTGCTATAGTCAATTTTTCATCTTTTACTGTAATAAAATTAAAATTTAATCAGAACTTCAAGATTTAAAACAACCCTGGCAAGAACTTGTTCCCCAGAAGTCTCATTAATAAGCAACAGAATACCATACCTCTGAAAATTATGGAGATGGGGGGGATTTTTTTGCTTTAAAAAAGACAACTCTACTTAGTTATTTTTAAAATCCTTTGTTGTGTCAAGTAATGAGAATTATATTGATCCTTTTACTTGCCTTGTAGATGAAGGTGTCTTTGATCATATAAGTATCATGAATTCCCGTGGCAATATTTAAACATTCCCTTTCCTATCCCTGGTCCCAAAGTACAAACAGCTGCTATAGGGGAATAAGAGTGATGGTAAGACAAGGAATGTACAAAACCAAGTCAGTACTTAAAAAGAAATGAAAGGATTTTTGCAAATCAGTCACATGAATATTTATACTCGTAACAGACAGTACAGTCATTTTCCAATTACCACGTACGTAGAACAGCAGTTCACATCGAATTTCTGAATGAAAATGCACACCACGCAATTTCTCTGGTTTCTCTTTCTATATGGCCAATAGAACACCTGTGGAAAATTGCTCATTGAAGTTAATTAGCCTTCGATTATCACCAGTTATATTTCCAGCTGTTCTGTTTCACCCTAGACTTCTTAATTTATTCATCTGGCATATTCAGATCTGTTTCCTCCATACACATATGTTCATAACAAGAAGAAGGAAGAAACCCTGTTTCTGGGGAATTAATCCCTCATCTGTCAGATTCCTGATTGCAACTTCATCAGTAATTGAGTGCTAGTAAGCATGCAATTTACAATAATTATATTTCTACATGCAATCAAGCCAGCTCTTTACTTAGTTGTTTAGGCATATATATTCCAATAAAACTCATGAAAATGAATCTGTATTGTTTGGGGAACCTAAGGTATACATTCTTCCCATTGCTTTTACAATGAAGTTGAGATAAACCCTGATATTCTCCAAGGCTGTAAAATTAGGTTATTAAGTAAAAGACTAAGAGCTCGCTAGTCTGTACCATAAACATATTAATAAAGTGAATACTACTCATGGCCCGTTGCAGCTAAAGAAAAGAAAAAAAAAAAAAAAAAGGTTTTTTTTATGTGGCGTGTAAGGATACACCAGATATTTAAAAAAAATCAGATGAGAAAATTAAGTAGTTCTCTCACATAATTAAATATATCCAAATAACATTAATTTCCTTAAATATAGTAATTATTCCAACTTGCTTTGTGCATATAATTTTAAATTTTTCCTTATTGATCTTGAATATTGAAAATTTGAATAATATTTTCCAAGGCAATTAATTACATAAGCCACTTGTTGTTTCTGTCCCTTAATTGGATGGCAATTTAATCATTCCTTTGAGTGCAAATTCAGAATTAGGGTTTGTGAAACACTACTTATTTGCATGATTAAAATTAACTTTCTGTGACTGTGCAAACAAAACTCTATGGCTCACATGTCACCCAAAAATGAACATGAGAGCAGCATGATGAGAGGAACCATATGCAAATCGTATGAATACTAGTACATTTGTCAGTAGTTGCACCCACTCCTCCAAAGGAAATCCCCACGCAGCCCTTCCTCCTTCACGCTCCATGCACAGCATGGTTGCCAGTAGCTCTGGTATTACTTTTTGCTGAAAGAAGGGGAAGGTCAGCCCTTTATACCACTGGATTCCCACGCTTCCTCCTAGCCAAACTGACAACATACAGGCTGGATAGGTGGTCTGCAGGACAGGTGGGAAATCGGCTCACAGACCACACTCGGAGGATGGTGACCAATGGTAAAGACTCGGGCTGGCAGCCTGTCGCATGTGGGATTTGATCCCCCCGCAATCAATGCTGGGCCACACGCTGTTCAACATCTTATTAAATGATCCGGACAATGGGATTGAAAGCACCTGCACCAAGTTTGCCAATGACACCAAACTGGCTGGTGGGAGGGACATGTCAAAAGGGCGAGCCGTCTTGCAGACAGGTCTGGAGAGGCTGGAAGAGTGGGGTAGAGAGAACTGTATGAAGTTTGACAAAGACAAGTGCAAGGTCCTGCACTGGGACGACATAACCAGTACAGGCTAGAATCTGTGCGGCTGGGATGCAGCCTTGCTGAAGGGGACTCATGGATCCTGGTGGACAACAAGCTGAACGTGAGCCAGCAGTGTGCCACTGCTGCAACAAAGGCAAGTCGGACCCTGGTCTGCATCTGCTGGTGCATGACAAGCAGAGATAGAAACATGATCTTCCCACTCTACCCAGCGCTTGTCAGCTGCACCTGGAGTACTGTGTCCCGTTCTGGTCCCCACAATTCAAGGAAGACACAGACAGACTGGAATCCAAAGGAGGGCCACAAAGGTGATCAAAGGGCTGGAGAACCTGCCCTATGAGGAAAGACTGAAGGAGTTAGATCTTTTCTCCCTGGAGAAGAGAAGGCTCAGGAGGGACCTCATCAGAGTATTCTAGTACTTAAAGGACAGCTACAGAGAGGATGGAGGCTCTCTCTTCACAGGGAGCCACGTGGAGAGGACAAGGGGCAAGGGTACAAGCTGCATTGGGAAAGCTTTCATCTTGGCATAAGAAAGACGTTTTTTACAGCAAGGACAATCAATCACTAGAATAACTTCCTCATGCTTGTGGTAGAGTCCCCATCACTGGAGGATTTCAAGATGCGACTGGACAGGTTGCTAAATAAAGTCATCTAGGCTCCCTTTTCTACAAAAGGCTGGACCAGATGATCTTTCAAGGTCCCTTTCAACCTGGGCAGTTCTATGAATATTTGCATAATTCATCTTATGTTCTCAGAATTACAGAAGTGGGTATTTTTGTTCTTTTATTGTCACCGGGTGCTGAACTAGAAAACAAGTCCTGTTATGACCATCTGTTCTGAGTCAAATCTCTGCTTGACCCCAAACTCTGCCAAGGTTGGAATTTTGTCTGAGTAATAAATATAGATTTATGCTGAGATTAATATACGCCTATATTAGGGGTATAGCTGAGTTACTCAGCTTAGACTCCCCTTCCCACCACATGTTTCCTACAGGTAACGGACAGATCTGAAGTACCACCTGAAAGCGCAGTCTTTCCATTAACTACAGAGGAAGTGAAGGGCAGCTCGGGCTCTTAACTCACTTGCTTATCCAATATATCTAGCTTTAATGGGAATATAAATGCCTCAGTCAGCAATGAGTAATTGGCAGTTAAGATTAGTTGTACCCAAGATTTCCTCCTCCTGGTTGTGATAAGAGAAATACTTGTTTTCAAAAGACCCTGTTTTATGAAACTGTGGGTTTTAGTCACCTAGATAGTTACTGGCGAACTCCCACTCTGCAGTCCTAGCTGGGTTTTGTTGAGTTGATACAAATGAATTACTAATATATTTTTGCAACTGTTACTTAGAATTTCTTTCCTGTTGAAGAACTAAAATCTGTATCTATAGCTATGCAAGACTGTCAAATGCATGTTTATCAATTTAAAACATGCAATAATTGACTAACTTGTAGGTGGTAATTACATTTCTAATATAAGGTGCCTAACTAAGCCTTTCTTCCCCCTTCTTAGCTGACTGTGTACAAAACTTAACAAGCAATTCAATTTTCCAGCATTAGTAGTGTAATAATTATCAGAAGTACCCTTCTGGGGTCTGCACATAAGACCACTCATATTGGGTGTCACCTTGGTGGCTCAGCTGCCAACAGCAACCATTAGAAACAGCCTGCCATCTGGTTTGGGGGAGCTTGGCACCTTCTGAGCTTCTGTGTTTCCCTGTGACTCCTGCCCTCTTTTCTCAGGGTATCATTTCTCTGCAAAGGGCAGGGAAGCTGCAATAAACTTACCTGGCCAAGTCTCCTAAAAGTTGCAGAGGAGGATGGGTAGCTGCTCCACGAAGGTAGAGGAAGGGAAAGGAAGTAACGGACCACCCCCACACCCGCCCCACCCCACCCCCCCCCCGGCCTTTCCAAAAGAAGCTGAAAGAGGCAATGAAGGTGAAAAGTTGTGATATAGGCCAGAAGGTATGCTCATTTTCTTCCCTTGTTGCCTTCTGTTGGGTGAGAATTGCTCTTTGTCCACCTGAGAGGGTTCAGAAAAGAGATGAAAGGCTTATTTGTAACTCTTCTGCCCATGGATGGAAGGTGACAAGACAGAATTTTTTCTCCATTTGCCTTCATACCCCATGAGAGCTGGAGTCCTGCAGGTGTCCCTGCAGCTAAGAAGAATGATGAAGAAGGTGCGAGAGACTGAAAGAGTTAATGTCTCAAACATTGTGGTGGGGCAAGCTCTGGGTAACAAAGAACCCTGCATAACAAGGAACGCTGCATAGCAAGGAACGCACAGGACATTAGGAACAGGACAGAGGACGCGGAGGGCGTGCAGGAGGGTGCGCAGTTCCCTGTTCTGATACGCTGAGTGAGGCAGCTCACCATGCATGGACAAAGATCTAACACTGGTCACATCTGCAGGGAAAGGGAAGTTACTCCCCAAATGACACCCAAGCCCACCAATCCATTTCCCGAAGGTTCTGAAAGCACAAACCGCACATGACACCTAATTAGCCTAATGAGTTTGAGTGCCTGCCCGAAGGAGGGGCAAGGAGATGATAAAAGGACACGAACTGTGTGTACCCTCTGGAACTGGACCTTAGGCTGGCGGGACGAATGCTGGACCCAGGACTGGTGAAATCTTTCTCTTCTCTTTTCCTCTTCCTCTCTCTGTCTTGCTCTCTTTTTCTCTTTCCTTTTCCATAATCCCTACAGCTCATCCCAAACTGTTGACCAAGTCTGGGACTAGGAGTGGATCCAGCCGCCCCTGGGCTCCTATCTGAGAAGGAGTCTAGAAAGCAAGGGAGTCTGCTCTGAACCTCGTGACCCAACGGGAGGGATCTCCTGATTTTCTACCCTGAATTGATGTATATGGTCACCACGGGTTACGCGGCTTACTGAGGTGGTTTCATGCCAATTCCTGTTGTGAGGAACCCCGTCACCTACTGTTACACCTTTCAAGTTCAGTTTGCTTCTGTCACAAATAAAATGTTTAACTGATCGTTTGTGTTGTTTCACCTTAATTTAGCCCGAGGGAATTCCAAACTCACCATGACTCCCTGGACTGTCCAGCCCGGGTCGTGACAGAAGGATACTGTTACATTCCCAAAGGAAAGAAGAAACCTGCAGGCGCCATAATAGAGAACATGTAACTTTGTCTAAATGTAGAAAGTGTTTATGTTAAGGCAGAGTTGCAAGAGGTAGCTGGGACAAGGAAGGGCGGTGCGTGTGGTTCAGGTTAGTTGAGGGCAATCTCAAGGTAGATTCTAAGTATTAGTGGACATCAGAATTTCTGGAAGTGAGCAAGAGCAAAATCCCCTGGTTCTACCCATGGACTGGGCACATCGAAGACAGCTACCCTTCCCCAATGGATAACTAAATAATTCAGTAACACAGTACCAGTCAGCGATTTTTAGATGTGTCTGGCATGAATATTGGTCATATAAATCTAAGAAAAGTTTCCATGTGTTTTATGTGAATATATTAGAAGTTTATTCACCCCGCTTTGGATTGCTTCACACTAAATAAATCATATTGCACTAACATTGACACATTAAGTTATGGAGTAGGAGTGGGTAGTAATGGGGAATTTAGATTCCCCAGAATTAAGGACAAAAAGTCATTACCAGTATTAGATGATACACGTGCACAGAAAGCCAAATAACTGTGCCTGTTAATGGAGGAGAGCAGTCTGGCAGTGATATGTATTCGTTCATTGTAATTAAACCAGCGTTAATATATTCCAAAGTAAAAGGATTACACATCTCATCAGAGAGCTCTGTCATTCAGTCAATCACGTGAATCATAAAATCTGTTTTACAGAAATTAGAATTCATAACAAAAACTGTGTGAACATTTCCTTGTTTAATTAAAATTATACATATGATTCTGTGCTCCAAGCTAGCAGTGTGAGTGGTATGCCTTACACGAACATTACAAAACTGAAAAAAAGAAAACTAAATTCATAAGCTAACAGCAACTGACCTAGTTGTCGTAGGTCAGATCCTGATCTCACTGGGTGAATATCTCTTCTGACGTATGTGCAGATACAGAGATCAATGAAAATGTTAGTTAATGTTTCTTTTAAAAAGAATGTTGAAGATCAAAAGATGAGCATATCACATTAAAAGTATATCACATTTTTCTTGAAAAAATTGTATACTAAATATGTTAAATATTACATTATTTCTAATATATATTAATTTTATCATTGTATTTTAAACTGGCATATGTTTAATTTATAGTTAATGTATTTAATATAAAACATGTTAAACAATCAAATTCAGAACAAATAAGTACTTAGAAGACAACAAAATTATTATTATCCTGATAGAGACTACATTTTAACTTTCTTCTTTAACAGGTAGCTGTCTTAAATGGGTAAGAAGAAAGCAAGAGCTGCAATATGACTTGGCTCTAGTTAAGTTTCAGTTACTGGGCTGTGTTCTGGGGACCCACAAAGTTTGACTACTACAGGACTTTTGTGCCATACTAAGCACATAGCTTCAGGAAGGCAATTTAAACCATGTACTAGCAATGGGTGCTGACCCCTGAAGGCCCCTAAATCTAGAGTTAGATGACAAAGTTCCCTGTATTCCTAAACACAGGCTTTCACACAAGACCTGGAATTTCCTTGCTTGAGATTGCAGATGCCAAAGATCCCCTGTGACTCAAAGACAAACAGGGAGGCTCTCCGCCACCTAAGAGGTCCCAAGAGCTATGTCTGCTCAACCCCCTTTCTTTGACCAGTGGTCCTGCCGTCCTGCCTGATGGTTAGAGCAATTCACTGGGAAATGGGTTCCAGGTGCTCCCTGGCCTGAGGGGGCTGAAGTTGTAGCTCCTCATTCCCAGCAGTAGTTTTCCCTGGCCCCTACCTTTCCCATGGGTCAAATCCAAGCTGTGGAGCCAGAGCACCATCAAACTGAGAGCTGTATGGCCAAGATATTGTACCCCTTCCCTGTCGAAAGAGGCTGCAGCATGTTCACACTATGACTAACTGGTGCTCAGCAGTACAGTACCAACACGTACTTACAAAAAGACTGCACTAGACAGACTAGCCTATGTTTCTATATTGTCCTATGTTATTTGTATATCATATTTCTGATTAGTGGTCTGCATCAAAGATGTTTTGCAACCCCAGGACACGTTAGCAAATTGTAATAAGGAGATATCTGTGAAGAGGTCTAGTGACACACTGTTTGTGGGTTCCTATAGCACCCATCACTGTGAAACTAGGGAAAAGGCACAGGCATGTCCAGAGCAAGAGTGGAACCAAGGGACCCAGAGCATGTGCTTAGCTTTGCAAAAGACTTTAGGCTTATCACCTAATCTCCCTGTGCTTCTGTCACCCATCTATAAAACTGAACAACTGCTTTAGTCCCTCTCATGAGTGTGTCATGAAGAAAAATCCATTTAGAGTTTACAAAGCTTCACATATCATGGGAATGAGCACACCAGAAAAGCTTATGAATTAAAGACTAAGGTCTGGTTCTGCTGATGCCATTATGTGCTCCTGCCTATAGTACCTGTCAAATGTAGTTAGCATCATTAAGGCGCTCTCTGTTGTAATATGACACAGAAACGAGACGTAATGAAATTTGTAGAAAAGGAGTAACGTTCCTCTTCGCAGCAGCTGCTCAACCAGAAACTCAGGTAAAGTGAACTAATGGACCTTTCTATTTTTACTTTTGAATTTTAAAAATGTAGAATGTTACAGATCACTACCTACTTACACCACTGCATTTCTTATTTGCTAACAACAACATTTCTCCTCACTGAATCCAGGATTAATTCTTGTAGTTAAGTAAGGAAAATAAAGTGGCTAATTTACTTGTGATATTTAATTAACTTTGCATGAGCTATTTCTGAGCAAATGGTAAATGCATCTATTGACAATTTCTGTGTGCTTCTCTAACATGACCACTATGAAAAGCCAGAACTGTTTGCTTATCTACTCCTACTTGGTACAATTACATTAGAAAATTGGATTTTTACAAAGGCAATAGTCTGTCATCACACCTCTGTCTTCTGCAGTATTTGCATATGTAAATTCACCTACCCCTACATTTGCTAAATGTACAGGTTTACCCCGAACCTTTACATCAACTATGTGCTTATTATTAGGTAAGAACCCAGTTGTCACAGATCAAGACACAGAAGGCCCTGTCTCCATCTCATGCTGTCTACTGAAAAAATTAAAATGCACTGGGAGCCCCAGTTCTGTCAAAGGACAATTCTTTCTTGAGGAGTTTGTTTGATTTTGAATTCTCTTTAATGCCAGGCTTAGGTGATGGGAAATTCATGGAAGTGGTTTAGGATAAAATAAAATAAAATAAAGCTTCTATTAAATGACAATTAGAATGATGCCTCTGTGATGCCAGCCCCAATAGCCTACCAAATTGGCCAATAAGACAACATGTTTTCAGAAATGGCAACAGAAAACCTTTGTTTCAGGGAATTCCTGCACTTGCTTTCAAGTTTATTTTTAAAATAACTGCCTCTGGCATCTATCCCACATTAATTAAGGACTTGTTACTCCTGAAAACTGTCACGCTTTAATTCACAGGGAACCTTTCACTTCTGAACTTCCTTGCCAAATCTAATTCCTCTTCAGAAAGAAATTTTAATCAGCAAAAAAGATACTCCTGGTTTTCCTCTGGAAAACAATATACTGACCACCTTTGACATTACAGTTCTTTTTTCCCGAGAATTAATAACCAATCAGTAGTTGTTTTATTGTGTGTTCCATGAATGTTGTGAATTCTAATAGATCATCACGTTGCTTGCAGTAATCTGCAAAAGCTTCTACTCTTTGGCTTATTAACACCTACATTACATTTGTTTTTAACAAACAGTAATTGCTCATTAATCCTTTATTAAAAACCTTGCTATAAATTGCAAGCATGGAATGCCAAAGTTACCTCAGAAACTTGCAAAAGTGTAAGTTAAACAGGTAAGTGGCTGGAAGGCCCTGTAGCTTTGAAAGCCAGAGGTTCTCTCCAGTAGGTGAGGGTAAGAAAGTTATTTTCTGGTCATTCATTGTGCTAGCGCTTAGAGAGTGCAAAAAACTCCACCCCAACCCAAGTCCCTCCTTGATTATCTTAACTCCAGTTCACACCCGAGTGCTCTGCACCCCTGAGCTCTAACTGTGAAGATCCTTCTTTAGTCATTCACGGTGAGAATGGAAGTTCACCTGAGCTCAGGGCCCCTCTGCAGCTGGTGCTGGACCAGTTTCTGCACCTTTCTTTGCAGCGCGAGGGATGCTACGCTGACATCTCCGCACTACTGCTGAATGCTGAGGGTCAGTGCTGCAGCGTGTGGTGGCAGAAGCCAGGGTGAATCCCCAACTTTGGTAGTGGCAACTGAATCTAATGTCGTGTGCCTGTGACTTCTTTCCTTTTTGCAAACTGCACGTTGAGGCCACACTAACTATTCCATGATTTGGCTTTCGTTTAGCAATTTTAAGTGTTTTTAAATCGGTGGGGAAATTCCTGCTTATTTCTGTAGCAGTAGAATTAGGCCCTATAGCTCACCTAATAGGAAAGAAGAAGACATGGTATGTACTTAAGATATGTTTCTCTAGGAAAAAAACCCAAACAGCTCTGACATAACAGCATGTGCAGCTGTGCCACTCTGCTCTTGCATTAAAAGGTTAAAATCAATCCAGCTGTTGCTCAATGAGATGTTTCCATCTTAGAACTTCAATCAGATTTTTCAAGTAACTTCAGCCACAAAGTATGCTGACGTGAATGGTTTGAACTAAAGCCATACTATTATTAAGGAATCGGAATAGGTACAATATACCAGGAACAGTACAGACCTGTACATAATGAAACCTGAATTTCTTTACTGATCTGCTGGATCGTCTCAGGCTGGATGATCTCATTTCAATTCTGTGTATCTGTTTTATCTGTTTTATCTTCTACACTTTACCTGCTGAGATCTGTAGGCTCTTAGGAACAGGGACCACCTACGAACCAGCTACACTGTGCCTTCAAGCACAAGAAGACATGAGCATAGTTCAGTTTTCTCTGGGGCCTCTAAGAGCCATGACATAAATATGTAATAATGATGTGTTCTGTATTAGGAATGTAGAATAGCAATTTATTTGGTTTTAGTAACTGTTTAAAAAGTAGATGGATACTTTTAATTAAGTTCAAATAAGGTCATTTTAGCATGTTTTCAGTAGTGGGAAAAGGTTGATTAGGTTGGGAGCTGGTCTTGGTTAGCCAAATGCTGAACTGATTCTCTTAATTTGACATGCCCTTTCCTGGCATAAGAATAAATAATAATGACAAGTTTTATTTTTAATCACTGAAACTTACACGAACTCTGCAGAGTGAACCTTCACCAGTTCTGCTGCATTTTGTGAAGAAAAGGTCTAAACCAGAGTAACCTCAACCAAAGAACTGTGAAACAAGAATAATTATCGTCTTAATAAGTTGTCCTCAAGAGAAAAAAGATTAAAACACTGGAAGAAAGAGATCAGGGCTGGTATTGACAGTAGTGTTTGAGCAGGGAGAGATCTGAGTTTATATTCAGTCCTTAATATGTCATTCAAAATCAAAGTAAGGTGGGATATGCTAAAGAGTTTGGAAGAGTGTGTGTATCCACAAGTCAGTCTCTCATTTTAAGGGTTGTGCTGACCGCCTGAGAAGAAAGGTGACCTTCAACCTTGACAGAGAGGTGACCTCCACCCTTGAGAGGTGACCTACATCCTTTCCTTTGCTAGCAGATGTTTTGAAATCTCCCAGAGTGCAGAGTTACCACTGGAGTTATATGTTACACTTAGCTCCTTAAAATCCAAATTTATGCTTTACTTCTTATACAGGATATCATTGCCTCAAAAATCCTTCTGATTTCAAAGTTGTTTTGCATAAGATTGGGAAGATGAAGGCCAATTAGTTCCACTTTGTCAAGCTTGAGTTATTCCAAGGCAGTTTAACAAAGGCTCTTTAAGCAGAAGAAATATCCCAGTTTCACGGAGGAGGGCGGCAACGTTTCCCTGGGTCCTTTGGTGTTTAGAGACCTGCCTGTTAGCTATTAACATCTACCCTGGGACATCCAGCCTGCACCAGAGTAACACCCGGCCAGGAAAAGCCCGTTCTCCTCCTCCTCCCCCCATGAGTCCTTCAGCGTTTCCTAATTAGCACCCTGGAAAGGAATTAGGCTGTTTTAAACCCAAGGTCAAGGAAAACTCTGTTAACTGAGAAAATCAGGCGGCTGCTTTGGGGCTTTTCCTCAGCAGGATCAAGCCGGGCGGAGGGAGAGAGGTCAGCCCTCGCCGGCCTGGGACTCTCGGCAGGCCTCGGGGCCTCCCTCCCGCTGCCGCCCCCCCAGTAACCCCAGCAACCCGCTGGCGGGCCCCAGTGATGCGGTAGGGTTTTGGCAGCTGTGCCGAAGGGTTTCCATGGCCGCCCGCTCCATGGCCGGGCTCCTGGCAGAGAGGCTTTGTGTGGCGGCTCCCCATGCGCCTGCCTGCCAGCCATCCCACCTCTGTGCGAGGGGCTCCCTCCCCACCTGCGCCCCATAGCTTCTGCCACTGCACGCACAAAGTTACCTCATTCTCCCCCCTCCTCTTGGGTTTTTTTTATTTTTCTTTCCATAGGTTTTAAAAAATTTGGCTTAAGAAGAGAAAATATCTTACTTTTCCCAGCATTCCTGATGAAGGCTGCAAGGCTGGTCCCTGGAGCAGCTAAGCCATCCCACAAAGAGTTAAACCCCCTCCCTCCCAGAAAACAAACCCAATAAAAGACACCATTTTGTGACTGAAGCGAGCTCTTTGGAGGTGTCGTTGCCCCTGTGGACAGCCGGATCCCGGTGCCGCCGTCTGCGCGACGAGAGGACGGGATGCAGAGGGCACTGTCCCCGAGCTGTGCCCCTCCAGGCTCCGGCAGCCCCGGACCGCCGACCACCAGCCTTCGCTCAGGGTGGGCACACGGGAAGGGTGTTCCACAGCGGGCAGCTGCCTCATGTCAAGGGGACACGCCAAGGACTGTTCAGAGGCAGGTTGAAAGCCTGGTCTTTCGCCCTCTCCTTACTTCCAGGGCTGATACATCAAAAGGTGGAGCCAGGCTTCATCTCTATTAATCCCTCAGGGATGGGAAATTGGAGATTACTTTTGAATTGGAAATGGTGCTGACAGTCTTTTGAGGAGTAAATCTATCCTGAGCAAATACAGAGAAAGGGAAAACTTCCATCCTGCCAAGGGCCTAGTTTCAAGGAGGTTTCATTCTAGCTGTGCTGCATTCACAAAATTACAGTTTTCAGTGGAATACATTTTTCTGAAAGATTTATATGGCAAAAAATGTCACATTTGTTTTGTATGTTTCCCTTTCATACAGGGGAAAAAAATGTTCCATGCAATTTCTCCAGCTAGCAGTGCTCTTTCTATACCACTTACTATTTAAGTGCATGCTGAGACCCGTGAAAAATAACCCATTTATTCCAACTTTCGACAAACCTGTTCCCTCATTTCTAAGTATATGTGGCCTGCAAACTACTCTTGGTGGATATAGAGATCTGTGCAAAGCAGCTTGAAGGTTCACAGCTCACATTGGAAATCTGCTGCCACAAGGTGAACCAAATGATAAGACTGATGGACCCTAAAGTATATTTTCCATTGTCATTGCTATTATTACTGAAGAGTGCTCACAGGAGTGCCATTTTACAAATAAGCAGTAATGCCTGCCCAGAGCAATTTAAACTTAAGCCTTTGCCTATATAGCAGCTTTCATTCCAGGAATTCAGTCCTTTAAGCATTAACAAATTTTCTCTTGCAGTCATAAATACACAGACGAGGAAATCGAGCCACAGAGAGCTGAAGTCTTTTCTACAAACGTTACAAAAAGGCTCTGCAGGGCTGCCTTCAGGAAGCTTCGGTCCTCGGCACACAGATGCTGCTGCTGCTGCTGAGGAAGAACGGTGAGTCCAGCGTGTTAGAGGTGCCCAGCACAGCTCTGCATCACAACCTGCTGAGTTCCCGGGATGCTGGGCAGCAAACACCGCCTTTCAAACCCTGTTCAGGCTGGGGAGTCACGCTTTCGTATGGCACTGCCTCCCTGCCAGGCTCCAAGGACCTGCAGATCCTGAACACCTCAGCAGCCCTGGACAGCTCTAGTGTCCAAAAACCTTCTATAAGTGATGTAAAAAGTCGCACTTCTTTGAGAATTCTTTTTCAGGTTCAGAATTTGTACATTTGAAATACATCCCTAGGCAGCACGTGTTGGGTTTACATGGCAAGGTTTTAGCAGCAAGGGAGCTGCAAGGGTGGCTTCTGTGAGAAAATACCAGAAGCTGCCCCCATGTCGGACAGAACCAGTTGCAGCAGTCTCCAAGATGGACCCACTGCTGGCCAAAGCTGAGCCCATCAGCAACACTTTGATAATATATTTAAGAAAGAGTAAAAAATACTGCACAGGAGCTACGTGAGAGAAACAACCCTCTAGACACTCTAGAAGAAGGAGGAGGTGCTCCAGGCGCTGGAGCAGATTCCCTTGCAGCCCACGGAGAGCCCACGCTGGGGCAGGCTCCTGGCAGGACTTGTGGCCCCACAGGGGACCCACGCTGGAGCAGTCTGTGCCTGAAGGACTGTGCCCTGAGGAAAGGACCCATGCAGTTCTTGAAGAGCTGCAGGTTCCAAAGGTGGTCTGATGCAGCTTCATCAGCTGCCCTATCATACAATGCAAACAGAACATTAAGCACTAGATACATAAATCTATCTGCCCCTGAACTGTGAAAAATATGTGGGTGGAGAAGGAATCCTTCTGATTTGTTTGTGCCATGCTCAGTAAATTCACTCTCGCTGAGTCCTAGAAGCTTTGGTCAATATATGTACTCTTGCAGTTCTTTCCTCTTTCTGCATGTGTGTTCCTGTAGGAAGGCCTTTCTGTACAATGCACTCAATGTCATAAGGCAAGCCAAGCATCTTTAAAGCACCAGAACTGTAAGGTTTTTATTTGATTCTTGAGGGAGGCACCAAAGCCTTTGCTAACCTCCCACTGGCATCTCCACACCTACACAAAACCAGGAGCATGCGTCCCTGTGACAAGCACTTAGTTTTCAGTTACTGACTGCCTCTTCCAAACCTGCCTTTGTGCACCAGAGGCTCCTTATATCCTCTCTGGGCCAGAAACATTATGAATTCTCTGAACGTGGGGCTGCAATTTGCAACTCCCTGGACCTATATCATGCTAAAACTGCCACTTTCCAAAGTGGTCTTACATTTCCCTTGAAATCTCCTCACTTTACCACCTCAGCAAACAAGCAAGGTCTGGGACCTTTCATCTGGGAGACTTGCTCCTAAAAGAACTTAGTATCAAAGCTCTTTGAACAAGATTCACAAGTTTAAGTCATAAATAGCATTGCTTGCTGTGATCTTAACAAGTAAAAAGAAAGAACATCTATAAACTTTCCCTGAAAGAAAGCAGTGTGTCTCTGCAAGCTGTTCCTGAACAGAAGACACACAGCAACTTCCTCCTGCAGCCCTGTGAGAACATGAAGGTGAGGGTCATGGATATCAGAAGTCCTGGTTCAGAAACGCACAGGGATCATGCAATGACAATATAGACTCATTCTGTATCTGCAGAACACAGGCTTAAAAGGCAGCTCCTGAGACACTGTGTCCAGCTCTCAATTGTCCCAGAAAACCATGACACCATGAGACTTTTTCTTAAGTATATGAAGTTCAGTCTTAGAACTTGATTGGGTTTTTTGCCCACATGACTCTTAGAAGAAGGCTCCTCTAGAGTCAAGCTGCTCTGGCAGTTAAAAATCATCTTATAATTTCCTGCGGTTGATACTGTCTTGCTCTTTTGCCAACATTATCCCTCAGCTCAGATAGCTCTCCCCTGTCCTGTCAGGTTTATAGAAAGCAATTATATCTTGCTGCAATTCAGGAGGAAGCTGCTTCTCTCCTCTTCTCCTCCTGCTCCTCCTCCAGCAGTGAGTACAGAGTAGAGACAAAGAAGTCAAGGCCACATCAAGCATCCCATCTTCTTTCCTCCCATAATCATAAATTCATTACAGTAACAGATACATTACTGGTTGGCACATGTACCAGGCAGAAGTGTACTCCACTCGCAGATCTACCAAATTCCTTGAGGGAATGACAGCCATGCCAGGGTCAGCTGAAATATCACCCCACAGAGAAGATGTTTGCTAGCAAAATAAGGAAAGAAGGCCAACAACTGACAACTAAATGGTATGGATGATCACAGGGTAGTGCTCAAGCCAGTTCCCAGGCACTGTTAAATTTGCTAATACAGAGAGCTGCTGGGATCTAGTGGAAGCTCATGCCTTAAAATTAATCACCTTTCTTGGGATGTTACTCTTCATCAACAGAAATGCGTTTTTACAAGAATTGCAGAGGGTACATTTCCTGCATCATGTCTATTCTGGCTCTCACTACCTTTCCGTAAATCCGGAGCGATGGGGGCATCTACTGCTTACTGCTGATCGCAGCCAAAGATGTCTTTAAATGGAAGAGAGAAGGCTCTGCGAAAGAGTGGAGAGCAGCCCAGCTAACGTGTGGCTGTGTGGGACTGCAGCAGTGTGTGTCAGCCATCATCTATGTAAAAGTATCAAAGTATGAGACTCTTAAGAGAAAGCTAACAGCATTTGACTCTCAGCTCTTTCGCTTGAAAAATGTGAGCCTGTGATCAATAGTGTTGATGAATAGGTTCATTGTTTTAACTAACAGAGAAAGTTGCTACAGCCCGTGTGAGCAGGTTGATACTTTGCACCTGATAAGTGAAAAAAATTATTAAAAAATATTAAAAATATTAAAAATGCTTTGGAAGTTCTTGAATAAAAAATGAAGTTTATGTTATTTTGGTGTCTGTGTAGTACTTTTTCTTTTAGTACTTTGCTTCTAAGAGAATTTAGTGGTTATAAAAGAGAGAAGCTGACAGCCAAGGAAAGATGCCTATTCTCTTCATTCACAGACCAGGTAGATTGGGAGCATCTGGCTTGTTCTGAGCTTCGGAAGATGACTATCCACTTTGAAGTCTGTCTTTTCTGTCAATGAAGCCAGGGGTTTTTCATTTCTGTCAGTGGAAACCATGAGGTACTTTGAAGTGTTCTTTTTCTGACATTATTAGCAGCACTTTAAATCTACATATTAAAAAAAACAATTTTTTTTGAAACATTCTCATGATTCCTTATGAGAACATTCAGTGTGGGTGTATATTTTATTTCTGTGTTTCAGAGCAATGGCCCATTTTACCTGTAAAGCATGGTCTGAAAGATAGATACAGTCTGACAAGTTATTTTAAGTCTTACCTGTTGGAATGCAAACACCACTTTAAGTCTATGTAAGAGACTAATAAAGGAATTAATTATAACAATAACAAAGGAATAAAAGGAACATTAATGAATATAAACATAATAAGCAAATGGAACATCTTATCATGCATTTTTATTCATATATTCCCACATATGTTATGAAAATGGAGAGAATGGTGTTGTATGAGTGTGCTGATCTAAATTAGACAAAACAGACAGTCATGTCAACAGCTAAACCTAAGGCGTCATGGCATCTGAGAATTATCTAGAAAAACAAATAGAACAAAAAAAAAGAGAACACAACGTTCTAAATAATTTTACTAGTTCAAATGTTGCATATTGCTGAACTTCAAGATGATGACTATCAGATCCTTCTGTTTGATCTAAACCTCTTTATTTAACTGCAGTACATCCAATTACTGCCAAGTATTCAATTTCTACATGGGCTGCTTGAGGACAGGAACACAGAAGTTTATCTCTGCTTCCAATGATATTTGGAAGATCATTGAAATGCCTTTTAGCCAAGTCAAAGGGAAAACCATTCATATAAGAACAAATAGTTCATGTAAGGGATGAGTGAATGAAAATACAGGAAATTTCATTTAAAAATGTGAAACTCCATTTTTTTACTGGAGGATGGTTAAACACTGGAACTGGCTGCCCCGGGAAGCTGAGGAGTCTCCGTCCTTGGAGATATTCAAAGCCCTGGACACGGCCCTGAACAACCTGCGGGAGCTGACCCTACTTTAATCCGGGGGCTTGGACCAGACAGTGTCCAGAGGTGCCTTCCAACCACAGCTGTCCTGTGATTCTCTGAATAATGGTGACTTACTGTCTCACAGTAGGTCCCAACGTGATGCTCTTGCTAATGTAAATGTGGCTGGACACAAAAGCAATAAAATACCATGAATGAGTTGTGAAACATGTAGGGCACTGATGAAATAAGTGCCTGAACTCTTAGCTCTATTCTGAAGCCCCACCTCAAAAACAATGTTCCAAACCTGGGGGGGGGTTCAAAAAGAGGTACATGAATTATTAGTCACCTGGAAAAAAACCAACCATATTTCATAACCAGAACTCTTTCTGCTTGGTTTACTGACGAGATGGCTTACTCACAGTCCTACAAGTTTATGCAGCAGGTTTTTCCAGTAGTAAGCTTTATAATATAACATAAAAAAAAGGCGAGACTGAATAGCTGGCTCAAAAAAAAGCCAGACTAGAAATAAGATGTACTTTTTAACAAAAAGAATGACTTCACATTTGAATAAGTTAAGTCCTGGGAGAGTGCTATGGTTTGTGTAATGCAGAAGATAATCTTGAATGATCATTTCTGATCTTAATATACGCTACATCTAACAGCATACACTGACACTGAAAAGGTCTGGACTGTTTCTTTCTTGGCATATCTACCCAAATAGTTGAGAATCATGGCCCTGCTTCATTGGGAAATCTATATTGCAGAAGTAAATTAGAAGTATTGCATGGTAGCCTATAAGTAGATGGTATTTAGACTATAGAGTATAGGTAGGCTATAGACAGACAGTCTTTGTATCTTTAAAATACTGACCCTCTGAGGGTACTGCAGGCTCAGAGCAGTGTATGTCTGACTATATGTGCGATCACATTACAGTATGCTCCATTTCAAAAGCTGTGATTGTTATTACCAGATCACATTTGCTTTGTGTTATGACTTACACACAAAGTTAGCCCAAGGATATTACAGGGTGTTGATCTATCTGTGGAGGAGAAAAAGGGATGACCAGTAATGCCAAGACACGAATAAAAATGGAAGGAGTAGTTCAGTGTATAGGGACCCAAATTTAATGGCATATCAGGGTCACTCAAATTCTCTAGATAAGATCAGAGCAGGAAATGAATGCAAGGCTTATGCCCACACAAAGAGGCCATTCTTTGCAGAGATACAAGTACTACACAAAGTGAATGGGCAAAGTTTGCCTCCCACATTTCTTTCATTACTCATACCTAACACCTGCTAGTTAACTAACATCCATCCATTTTTCATACTGGCCTGCTCCAGTTCCACTGAACATTAATGTCAGTAAAATAATCTCTCACTTCGTGTTACCTTGCACAGATAAAAATGGTAGAGCTGCCAAAGCCATGCAACCTGAATTCAGAGGTGCTTATCAAGTTTTAAAGCAGAATTTACCCTATTTTTCATCCCTGATGGGAGACAGGGTTGCCATCAAATTAGGGGAAAAAGAAATCAGCTCCCTAACTATATCAGCAAAAATGTGTGACTGCGTAGGGCTCAAAAAGAATTGTGCACTGGAAGCAAATAAACCTTCAAACAGGCAGAGTGGCAATTTTCCAGTCTGGGATGTAAGTAGGACACCAGATTTCATTAGCATTACATTTCCTCACGGAACAGTTACTGTAAATGCAAAATCACTTTTTATGTCTTGCCTGGAAAACGTCATATATAGCACCTGAGCACACCTTCACACTGAAATGACTTTTGACAGACCAGTGACTCAGAGGGACTGTGTTCTGGTTAATTATCACCACCAGTATCTATAGCAGAAGAATATTCTCAAAATCTCCTGTACAGTTATTGCACCAGCTTGCAAGAGCTTGGCAATTTGCAGCGTGACCACATACAGTTTTGTCCTGGAGACCTAGCTCTCTAAATCAACACTACTCTGATGACTTCAGGGAGGCTGCAGTGATTTACACTGCCTGAGAGTATAAACACACCAATCTAGAGGGTCAGAGAGCGGATCGATTCCTACACCTTTTACTGTACGGTATGGCATCATGTACTGTACAGCAGAAAGGAAATTGCTGATGAAGCAGAGGAAAGGGTCCTATACACACCTGCATCTGCCAAATAGAAAAAACTGGAGGATACCCTCATAACCTTTGCTTTCTAGTGTGGCCAAACAAAATGTAGTTAGACACATTTATTTTGTAGTCTCTAACCGTTCTGACAAGACTCTGATGAATGAGAATCACCCCAAGCACAATATTCTCTTTTTTTCATTGTCGGTGACTCTCCACATAAGCTGTCTTTCACGCCTTAATTCTTTATGCTGGTCTGTATGCAATCTGGGCTGCGATGCTTTGACATGCTAATGAATTTTGCTGTGCTGTTAAGCTACAGGACACCCGGTGATATCATCATTACCAACCTATGTATGATTGTTTTATCTTCTTGCCAAATTTTACTCTAGCATTTTCAGCTGAGCAAAAATAACGTGCCCATCTGGGAGGACAGGTAAGGGGTATTTGGTGTGATCCCTGCATTACACCGACCTACATTGCTTGTGAGAGCTAAGACACATGACCTTTACGTTGGGAGTACAGGTTTAGCAAGGGCATTCACTTGCAGGGAAGGGACTTTCCTTTGACTGTTTTTTGTTGTTTTCCAAAGAACTTTGTGCTGGAAGGAAGGGAGTGGAAAAAAACTGTGTTTGCTGAATGTGGGTAAAGCAGGCACATTTAACACAAATATTCCCAGGTAGCACCACCAGCCTGCCCCTGACCTGTTGGGGCTGAAGGAATAGGGCAGCTTTTGTGACCACCTACACCTTTCCTTCAGAAACTGCCAGTGGCTCCTAGGTAAGTTTTTATTGTTCCCCCCTGGCAGTGAGACTGAGAGCCTAATTTCATTTCGCATCGACCAAGACCCCCATATCAGTACTTCTTTATCAAGTCTGAACTTTCAAAACAGCATATAATCATTAACACCAAACCTGCAGTTTCCCACTGAGATGTTATCACCACAGTTTTCTAATAGGAAGGCCACGCAAGAGACTGTACCCTTTGGCAGTCACAGCTCCCAGACTGTATTAACTTTATGGTTGACTCTGACTTTGGAATGATATAAAATACATATAACACAAAAAACTCCAGAAAACTTACTGAAATGCCTTGCTTTTACCTGGTGGTCATAATTCTCAAAGAGCGTGCTGATGGAGGTGAGTACTTTTATGCCCCTTACGAGAGTGAGTAAAAGAAGCACTGGAAGGGGAAGGGATTTTCTCACCCACATTCAATCATTTGGTGGCCACATGGAATGCATCTGTGTCCCCTGGGTCCCGTTCAGGGCACTTTGCCAGGTCTCACCTTGCTTTGCTCTAGCAGTCTTCACTAGCTTGCCTCAGTACTGCAAGACCCGCAACCCCACGGTAGTTTGTGATATTCAGCGTCATACAGAATTAGGTCATTGGTTTTGGATTCAGAGTTTAGTCTATGTTTGCTGTTCAATTACTTGTAAGGAGCGTGAAAGACTCTCGCTGTATTTCCTGCAGAGCTAAGAGCCAGTCCACGGTTCCTCAGCTGCACAACCAAGAGTGATTTTTTTTCTCCGCCCCAAGTACTAGAGGAAAGCAACTGTCTGATATTTCCTTTCTCTTCTCACACCTCTCCATTTTCCAAAAGTACAAGATCCCATTGCTTCTCACCTCCTGAGATACGGTCACCTATCACCCCCACGCAGCCCAGCCCCGTGCCATCTCACACCAGTTCCCGTGAGAAGCCTCATCCCTTCCCTCACCAGAAAGTGGTCCCTGCTTCCCCTCCAGCATTGCTGTCACACAAGTGAAGAGGAGCAAATGAAGAAACCCAAGCTCAGACCAGATCTCGTTCTCGTCTCTGATGTTATCCCATCAGAGAAAGGCAAGCCAGAATAGAGAGGCAGCAGTGGAGGGATGGAGTCTGCTCCTCCTGTTGTCCTGGGGGATGTTAAAGACACAGACATTATGCATATTGCTCCCAGCCACCCCAGTACCCTCCTTTCACACCTCCTCTTCTCCTCCGGGGATGACGGCCACACATTAGGAAGGGAGGTGTGGAAGCCAGATGCCCAGCTCGGTTCCTCAGACCCCACACAGTACCAGGCAGCTCATTCTGACCTTTTCCAGTGCAGGCGGTGGGATGGGGGCTGATGCCAACCACCAGCCAGCCCAGACAGCAGCCAGTGCTACGGCTGGACTTTATGGGGACAAACACCCAAAACCTTCATTCTCTGTATTGCTCTCTAGCCTTATCTTCCCTTTTGCGTTGCATATTACTAGTAGACCAGACGTGTCAAGTAGATATTATTTGTAGAAACAATGCCTCTTGGTTAACTCAAAGCTCTTGAATAAAATTCATGAAGAAAAATAAAAATCCCGTCCTGTTTTATACCTATTCTCTATCCTTCACAAGCACGTTTTTCTGTTTTTCATTAACTGTATTATCACACACATATACTCTCCATGCAGGCCTGAAGAGTGCCAAAATGGAGTGCAAATGTAATGCTTCTGCTTATCAGTTACCTAGCAGGCATCTGTGGCATTTAGTTGCCAGAATTTGGATTTGGCCCGCCAGCTGCTGCTGTGGTCCCTGTGTATATCCGTGCAGTATTTCTTATATCAGGAGACAATTTCTTCTAACTCCCGGTGGATTTGCAGCTGTGAAGGTCACACTTCTGGCTGCATCACTTCTCTTTTTTCTTTTATGACTTCAAATCTCAGAGGATACCACACATGGCTGGGGAGGAGCGGAGCTTTTGTGAGCTCAAGACAACTTTCAGATGTTATTTTTCTCGAGACTCTACTGCAGTATCGCTTACACGCTTTCCCTGCCCCAAAGCATCCATATAATGAGATCCATCAGTGGATGAAGGCACTAGATGGGAGCAACCTAAGGAGTCACAGCCCTTGTCATGCCTTGTCCTGGCATCACAGCTGAAAGGTGTTGCAAATATGATGAGGTGTTTTCTTAAATATCTTTTAGATGCTTCTGAAGTCTGGGTTAGTTTTTCTTTTTTAATAAGAAAATTGAAATCAGGTGAGGGCTACAGATCAAAAAAAGAAAAACATTACAGCTTAAAAATCAAAAATATAAAAAATTTTCAGGAATAATCTGAAAAGCTGGATAAAAATAATTTCATTTTAAGCCATTACAACTAAAGCAGGAGCTATTCACAGTAGTCTCACAAATAAATTGGCAGTCAGGTCACCTCCATATCTGAGTTGCAACTGGGTCATGTAAAAACTGACTTCTTGTCAGCCTTTGCTACTGATCCAAGGCCTTGACTGTAATACCAGTTCTTCCTAGCTCCATATTACTTTTCAGTTCAAGGCAATGAGGCCTCTGAGTTTTTTTACATTAGTGAAACCAGCATGTTTTTAAAAATAAATAATTTCATTGATGTAAGGTACTGTTTTATCACTTCCATTATTGTTGCTAATAATAGCAACAGTAAAAATTTATTTACACCATTGAAACATATAAAGAAGTCTATTGGCTCACATTAAAGATCCAGCTAGCTCACAGAAGTCAGTGTTTAAGGAGAGTGTAAGAACTGGACATGCATTGCACCTTCTAAGTTTCAGCAGCCCAGAGAAATCCCTCATCAAGAAGTTGCAATAGTAGTTATTTCTGTTGTCAGTGGTTTTATCTTCTACAAACTCATGGAGTGAACTCATCATTCAGTATCCAAAGGACTCTACAGCATGAGTTCCACCGTTTGGCCATGTACTATATGAAAAGTACATCCTTTTGTTTGGAATTGAACAGTGTTAAACATAACAAGCTCATTTTATAGCTGTGATTTCTGAATTATGAGAAATGGTGAATAACACTGTGTGCTTAATCTCTTCTTGTCACTCAGACTTTGTAGACCAGTATGATACTGCCTCCCCTCCCCAGGCTGTCTCTCTTCTACTTCAAAGACACTTAGATGATATACTCATTCCTAATAGAGGTGCCATTCCTTTGATCTCTTCTGCTTCCCTTTGACTCCTCCATATCCTTGTGACAGAGGGGTTTGAAGACCCTACAGTGTTGAAGGTGCAGGCGCATTATGGATTTATTTGGCAATGTAATGATGGGGGGGGTTGTGTTGTTTTCTATTTCTTTCCTAAGAATCCCTAATTTTAAACAGTTTCTCTGCCTTTCTGTAAAAGAAAAAAAGGCTGCATTACAGGAGTCTCCAAGAACTCTACTATGGTAAACACTGACACAAATAATACGTTACAATAATACTGTCTTGATGGATGGTGGGATGATGCGCTGTCTGAACTAATGATTAGAAGAGTTGCATTTCCCAATTTAATGAGACACAATGATGTAAGCAGACTCGACAGTTCTTGCCTGAGAGGCTGCGCACCTCTTCTTGAAAGGCTTCCTTGCCTAATATTTTAGAAGAGAGAGAGAGACGTCATTTACGTGCCTGTTTTCTTGCTCTGCAGGCAGCCAATTATTGCCTATCACATCTCACACAGCTGCTATTTTGCACACACAAGCCCAGGCAGATGTCACATCCTATTTTCACAACTCCAACCAGCCAATCAAGGCAAACATGGAAAATGCAATATTCCAGGCCCTGCAGGTGGAGTCTGTGTTACCACCAATTATAATATTCTCCCCTATGTTATGGAGAAGTCTGACCATTAACAGTAACATAAACATGTAGTTAATGTCCTACTGAGCAACAAGGTAAGGATTACATGTGCAAATTCTTACCACTTTGAAGTTTTAGCCTTATGTGGAGAGTTGGAGTTTATTTCCAAATACTGAATGTAGCAATGGGCTCAGATGAATATTTTAAACTACTCTTAGAGCTTAAAAAGTGCTAATTCTTATTCCTGATCTGGGGGTATCTTGGCTTGTAATCAGTACAGTGTACCCTGTAATCAAGTGCCCGCCACAAATACTTTCTTAAGGCCTTGATTATATGTCTTGGGCTGCTCTCCAGCTTTGACTGCAGGTGGTGAAGTTCTTCCTGTGTGTGCAATGCCAATAAATAAAGTTTCTGCCACAGTATCTCTCAGTGTTAATGACATTTTTCTCAAAGTTTGTAGAAATGAAGAACCGGTGGCACTACTGACAGTCTGCGAGAATAGTCTGATAGTTGACAAGAATCCCAACCCCCTTTCTTTTCCATAGTCAGCAGCTCAGCCTGAAACAAATGCCCAAAGGTCAACTTTTATTGCCAGACTTCCTAACCGGCCCTCCGAGGGTTTTCCTCATTTGGCGTTTTTGTGGCTCTGAGAGCGCCGATCCCACCGTGCCTCAAAGACGGCCCCCGCCTCGCTGGCCCCGCACTCGCGCCCAGGTTTGGAGGTGTTGCCGTACGGAGCGGCACTGCTGGCACGGGCAGCGGCGTCTCCTGTGGGAACGGACGGTGGCATCGGGGAAATCAGGATAGCAGCCTCCTGCGCGTGTCCTGTCCCACGCGGTCAGAGCAGGGACTGGCTGACTCGGGTGCAGCCCTTGCAGATAGGGGGGCTCAGCACCCGAAGGGAGCTGGAGGGGTCAAGGCCTTACGGACTGAGCGCGTACACATTGAGAAGCCATTTCGTCCGCAAACTTGAACTTTTGATTGTTCCATAGGGTTATCAATGTAAATAAGTGTGGTTTAAGCTGTTGTAATACACCCCAGCTTGTACTGAATAAAGTACTCTCTCTGGAGGGCACTGAGATCCATTTAATACACGGGAACATCTGCCGTACCTCAGATGGAGGTGCTAAAGCATTTTCTGTTTCGAACCTCAGTGGAAGTACAGCCACCTATAGTGAAGAAAATCACTTTCTGACTGGATGCCTAGGAAAAGTCCCTTAATATATTTCCATGGTGTCGTGAGTGACTGAGTAGCTTTCCCAGGCAAAACTCAAAATGTTTCTATCAAAGTTTTTACAGACATTTTTACAGGTAATGTTCACATATTCTGATTTGATCAGGAACTGAAAGTTGGCACATAGACCGATTTTTAGGCATTATCAAGATAGCATCAGCATACAGGGATTTCGTTTCATTTTTTTCAACAATATATATTCCTTCTGTGCAGGGATTTTGCCAAGTAGTACCAATGATTCCCACAGCAAAATTAAATTAAAAGGGAGACAGATTACTTTATTGTCTGGCCCCACTGGCTGAGTGGAATAAAGAAGGCATTAGTTCATTTGTTATTACTGATAATAATCATGTATTACATAAAAGCTCTCTCTGCTGAGAAAATGTGATTTGAAGCTTGTTTTTAAATACAGCAAAACAGGGAAGATCATTCAGTCCTACCTGTAGTCATGTGTAGAGCCAATGTATCTAAGGAAGATGTGTAACTGAATGTTATTTGTACTGCTGTCTACTTTGATTTCATAAACTTCCCTCTCCCCAGCTCTAAGGGGATGTATACGTTCATTACCTTTAGACGTTTTTGTTCTATGAAAGTTTGTATTACAAGATTACAACACTTAGGTCTGTAAAATACACCCTGTCAAATACACAGGGTGAAAGTCTCCATAGCTTGACCTAACTTGTCTTTTTGATTACAAACCTTTTTTTCCTTAAATACTACTTCAGGGTACCTCTCAAAATCAGCTGGAAATCCAGCTGGTTCTCAGGACTTAGGTTGGTACCAGCTTTTGAAGAACTTTTTCTCCCTCTTGCTTGGTCAACGGACTACTCAAACTGCACTGGTATTTTTTATAGCTTGTGTCATGATCCATTGCATCTTCATTAAAGCAAGTAATAGGCAGGTCTTTGTAAAGTTAATTGAATCATATTGTCATAACTCTGGAGCACCTCAGTGACGAATCAAGTCACGTGTTCGTGTTATACAGGATGAATAACTGCACGGCAGTGACTTGTAAGTGTCCCCTGAAGCAGCGGTGTGCAATGGGAAGGCACAGCTCAGGTCACCAGGAGCCCTGAGACTGGGCCAGCCAGAAGAGTCACAGGTGTTCTTCCCCCTTTCTGACAACTGACAGACACCTCACAAATTATTATTTTGACTAGATTACTTAGGTCTTACACGGTTTACTAGAGGTATACAGGGTAAGACCATATTAGCTGTGGTTATTGTCACAGTTAGTCACGGGGGATTTGATCTTCAACTGGTGTCAATCTGCCCAGGCTCATTGAAGAAATTAAGAAACACTCACTGATAGCAGCTGAGGAGCAGAAGTCTGTTGTACAAGATAAATAACTACTTGTGGAAACCATTACATGACTATCCCAAGCTATTTCCATGCCACAGGCATGAATAAAGTTGGAAGAAATGAATGTTACAAAATAAAGGCGTCATTGGCATGTTTTGCATTACATACAATTTTTTCATATCCAGTGAAAAACAGAAATTACTTGGACTCATGAACCTGTTAACTGGAGACATATGAATCCTGTGTGTCAGACAAAAGCATATAGCTTGGACCAGGGAGAAGAAACTGTCCAGAGTTCATCATTCCCGAGGTAAGGACACACTGCAATGGCACATTGCACAACCAGAGCACTTGAGGAGCTCTAGCTAGAAAAAGGCACTTGGTTCTTCAGCAGTAGTTACAGAAAGACGTCCTGGGGCAAGTCATCCCCGTTGAAGTGAAGAGTGTGAGGTACATAGCTGAGGGGATAAACACTGTCATCTATAGACATATTACACTGTTTTTTATACCACAGACAACATCACACACTGTCAAAACCAGCATCTGGTTTGCATCACACAGGAGTGTTTCCAGGAATGTCCCCTTAAAGTGACGGAAAAGAGTAGATAGAACTGCTTCAAATCTCTCTGAAGTGAGAGTGAAATGCAATGACATTCGCAAGGATACAGCAAAGTAAGGCAACTGGTTAGGTCAGAACTTGAAGAAGGGCAGGACTTGTCATGCCACAGCTCAGCAAGCATATTGACAGTCATGTCAGATAGTAAACCTTGAAAATATGGTCTAGGAACCATGCTAAGTTATTATTGCAGAAGGGGACACAGACTGAGTGACAATGCCTCATTTCTTGGCTTTTCTTTCTGCAATAACAGCCTCAATCAAATACACTTTGTCTCTTGGCATCACTGTGTCCTTTCATAGCTGACACCCTGCTAAGCTATGGGTGAAGCTGACAGACTCACAGACAAAGACCTTGGAGGTAGAGTGAAATTGTTGAACATTCATCAGCCGATGAATATTCCCACCGCAGACTCTGCTCATCAACTGATAAATACTCCCACTGCAGACTCTCTCTGCTTTTCCTGAGCTTTAAAACGTAGTCTTCACTGGGGGAAATGCTTGCAATACGAATAGAATTTTTTATTAAAAAGAAATGATCCTTGATATTCAGTAAATGCTCACCGTACTGGATGGACATTTACAGAATTATGTTATCTTTTCTTATGGGTAAGAGGGAAGACTAGTTTTCTGAAGATAATAGAGCAACCTGATTTTTCTGTAAGTGTGCTTATATACAATAAGATATATTCCGCTCTTGATACTGCTTTCCATCAGGATGAAAGGCAGTCATGCATTCACATTTACTGGAAGGACGCCTGTCATACTTGATGTCACTGTTAAAAATGACACCTTTTAAAAAATCTGCCTCTTTTTGGAACAAAAACATGGTTTGAAACAAAAGCCTGTGGCCAAAAAGGGCCTAATTGTGCTTTACTGCTGCCATCTTCTGACATCCAGCTTAAATTGCAGGTTTTTGAAAGAGGGAAGTTAGCCCAGATTATTTTTTCCTAATGTGTTTTCCAGTAAATGTCATTACATCGGTGATAAAACAGAGTAGGATTACAGATACGTGGCTTTGACTCGCACTGAATATTTAGCAAAGTGAACCGTGGCTGCACAAAGTACACTTACACACCCCAGAGACTCCAAGATGGGAAAGGCAGGACCTGAATTTCCTTCTGAATCTTGTTGGTTAGATGCAGTCCACGAAGCTGCAGAGAAAGAGAAAGTCTAATGCGCCCTTATTTTATTATTGTTATTAATCATTAGGATCTAAAGTTACCTCCTTGGTCGAAGGCTTGGGCTGTTGAACACATTTCTAAAAGAAACTGTGAATTCTGGTTGCTGGTCATCGAGCACCCCCAAAAGCTTTGTCTCCATTGGGAGCATCACTACACGGTAAAACCAGCTCACCAAACAGAGAAGGATTTAATAGAGGAGAAGAAATAAAGCAGAAAAACTGAAGCCCTCCTACTACAGGGAAGGGAAAAGTCCGTGGATTAACTACATGTCTATACTAGAGTTTCCTAGTAGTATTGACTGTGTAGGGCTCAGATACCATGGTAAGGAATGTTATGAAATCTTAATATAGCTATAGTTGGTGTGAACTTCATATAAATGACATTACATGGAAATATCTTCACAATTAGATACTGCGGTGATGTAGATTGAGGCTTTCACAGTATCCGTTTCCCATGTCCTACTCAGACATTTGGACTCCTGATACTTTGGCTCTAAGATGTCAGGCAATGAATTCAGCAAAAATCTGGGCTGGAGGCTGTGGCCAGATTACTCTCACACCAGAATACTCACATTCCCCTCCTCAAATGATGCTTGACTTGCAGCCACTTTGTATACGCCTGCCTTGCAGCAAGCTCAATTAATGCAAGGTTCAGTGCAGCCTGCACTAACAGTTTCCTTTGAATTCGTTTGTGCTGGAGCCTTGGAAGAAGGAGCAGCACGGGATTAATCTGTGCTTCCCAGCAAAGCAAAGCCCAAGGCACATTCAACCATAGCTGTCACCAAAAACCTAGAGAGCAGCCGATTCCCTAATAACCTCTAAAACATAAAGTTTGCCTTTGCAAAGGTGGATGGAGATAAGTGGGCACAGCTTCATTTTTGCTTTTAAAAGAATGACATCCAGTTCTCAGCAAAGTTATCCCAGCCTCAGCAATGAGAGTTAGACATCCAGCAGGCTCCAGCCAGCCCTCGCACCGATGTGGAGGGAGACAGTACTGGTCCACTTCTAATTGCTCTTCAGTCCCGTTCTCCATGACAAAATCCAGTCTTCCCACTGATTTGATGCTGTTGGGGATTGTGACATGTTTACTGGGAGTTTGGCTTGCACAAAGGAGTTTCTCGGAGGATGCTGGTAAACATCTGTTGTCATATGGTACCAGCTATGAGCTGCGGCTGGTTTCTAGCAAGTGGTCCAGATCGAAGCCTCCAGGGAAGGTGGTTAAAGGGGGATGCTTCATCTGGACACCTGATTACAGCGAGCACTAGTTCGTATCATTCATCATATCCATCAGCCAGGTTATTTTAAGGACTTTTCTGACACTTCTGCTCCAGTGTATTTTTAAGGCTCTCTTTTATGTCCTATTTTTTTACCATGTGTTCCTTCCACCTCACCTCTTCTGCCTTTCTCTTCTAACATACCAAATGCTTGCTCCCCTTTGTGTTCACATTCAATGTCTGTATAAACAGAAAAGGAAATTTTGTAGATAAGACATCTATGCACATTTGATTATTTCCCATCCTTTGTATGTCATGTTATGAACTGCATGGAGGAAATAATCCTTTATGAATTGGTACAGCCCTTGCCAGACCCCAATCCTGTTTGGAAACAGTGGGTTTAGAGTTTCATACATTGATAATTTTAGTATTAAGAACTAGGTAGAGATTTTGCAGGACAAGGGCTTAGTTTTGCCGGAGATTCCTCTTAACTCCTTTGTTTAGCAGAAACCAGTTTCTACTTTCTTTTCTTTCCCCACCAGTAAAATCTCTAGCGAAGTAATAATCCCACGTGATTTTCTGGTACTTTGGACTGATGCCATCTTTGTTTTAATCCCAGCTGCTGTTTTATCCTCTGGGTATTTCAGTTCATAGTAAAGTGCACAGCACAGTCCCCAGAATCCTGCGTAAACACAGGTTTTAATATTTGTATTCAGTCCCTTTGTTTTGTCCCTCATGGCAGAGCTCTGCTAGTCCTCAAACTTGACCAATTTGATTACATTTAAACTATCTTTAAACAGATGCATCCCCTGGGTGAAACTTCTTCCCTGATTAGTCTAGATGGGAAGCATCTGTTTTCCCTCTGGTAATGAGAGTTCCTAAAATCAAAGCACAAAGACAGGCACTGGCCATGTCGCGTGGCGTTGGCTGAAGTCCAACGAGCATGTGGTTCAGCAGCGGAACTTGAATTTGGGCAGGTTGACCTAAAGACATTAGCACAGCCATCCTAAAATTGCAAAAAGACCCACACGGTAACAAACCTACAAACACAGTGATCTCAAGCTGGGGCAATGCTTTTATCCTTAGGGATGGGGAATGTATCAACACTTGGTAAATTTTCAATCCTAAACACATAAAATGCCTAAAACCGGCAGTATTACTAGCTGAGAGCTACTGCCACTGAATCCGCAGCAGCCTTGTGCTCCCTTCCGTCCCCTTCCCTGCCCGGGCTCTGGCCCTGCTCTGCCTCGGGATCCGCTCCCTCCCCTTCTAGTGTCAAAATGTGCCCAGCTTCCCCGTGCCGCAGCGGGAATGGGGAGGGGATGCAGCCAGGTCCCACTCACCTCTTCCTGCCTGCCAACACTGCGCCTTGCAGGACTCCCTGGTACTCCTTCAAGGAAAGGCTGGAGAAGAAGAGTAGAGGTGACTTGTGTCCTAGAGCCACGGGAAAAGTGGGAAAGGGAGAGTTAGGGGTGTCCCGTCCTCCGAGAGGGGATGTAGAGGAAGAAAAGAGGTCGCCGATGCGTGAGTACTGTCCTGTGCTAGGTTTGCCACCATGGGGGGATGCTGCCCAGGGGAGGTCTTCTGCTGGGGGAAGTGGATGAGTCGGGCAAGAAGAACGCCAGCGCTGGGCTGCGGGTTTCATCTTGGAGGGAACCAGTGGGCTTACTCTGGCGATGCATCTGGGATTAAAATTATATCTATGTGATGTGAAGCGGGGTCTGTCAGGGGGCTGTGCAGAAGTACCCTGAACCTAGGCAATCCAGAGAAGAGAGCACTGGACTGCATGCGCTTCTCCTTTTGACTCCAACCCATCCTTTCAAAATCACTTTTCCTCTTCACCTCTGGAAACAGGCCAGTCTTCTCTCTTGCAGTGATTTTGTGACCCAGGAAATTGGCTCTTTCTTCCTCAAACTCTCCTGCTGTCAGGTATGCACCCCGACCAGACAGGCCAATTTTGCCAAATCGGCCCAGTTAGCTGATATGCCGGCGTGCTCCACGCTGGTCCCTGGGGACACGGGGAGGGCGAGAGGTAGCCCTGCTGCTGTGTGCCAGCAGCTCTGTTGCTTATGAGGCCCATGAGGTAAGTAAGCAGTCCACTAACAACTTGATGCCCTAGTGACATCCTAAGGGCACGGACCCCATGTGGCCCCCACACGCATGGCTCAGGCATCAGGAGGGAGGTTCTGGAGGGGCCAGAGCGGTGTTTCCCTGCCACCAAGAAAAGAGTCAAAGGTTTATGGATAAAAAAAGTCTTGCAAACTATAGGCTTGATTATAAACCAAACCCCTTGCTGGGTCTTGTAGCTTGGAAACTGTGAGCTGGAGATTCTCCAGTGCAGATGGCTTCAAGGGCTGATTGCTCCCAGGAGGAGGGGGCATCAGGAGAAGAACCCCCAAGGTGAAATTTCACCTGTTTTTCATTTTCCTTAATTGCCAGGTGCGTTTTGCCGCTGTTACTTAGTTCGCGCAGATCTACAGCCATGTCCCTGTGATTCCTTGGAGGCCTTCTTCGTTTACAAGCTATTATTTCCCAGTATTTATCTCCTGTCCTAGTTCTTTTGGTCTCCGCTCACATCCCTTTCCCTGCAGTGCTGAAGCAGTCAGCGAAGAGACAAGGTTAGCGCAGACCTCGATGATGTGCAAACCTGGGAACCAACCAGTAATGCCTGCTCTGGCAGAAGAGTGAGTTGCAAGGAAATTTTCAACACGAACCTGTCATTTCAATAATACAAAACAACTCCAGAGTGGCTCCCGAGCAAAGACTTCGAAGCCCTTTTAGTGAGGCAGCATCATGCTCGCTTGAGGAGAGGGAAAGCCTGGGGCAAGGAGGTGAGCTCTTCGCACGCATTTGGTACAGAGCTTGGCCTCGGAGTCCTCCCCATCCCCTCAAAACACGAGATTGCAAAACTCTGAGTTGTGCCTGCTGGCTCAAGCACAGTGCACTGGAAACAAATAATTTTTTGAAAAAAAACCAACATGTTTTGTCCTTGCTGGAAGAGTTTTAAAGCAGCAGCAACTGGCATAAACTGATAATGGGAAGCAAAAATAATTTTAGTCCACTTGTAAGTGAACACATCCTCTTTCTCTCTGTCCAGATTGCTTTTTACAGAGTAGCCCTGTGTGTTGCATATTAGCAGGGGAAGATTTAAGCTTATCCAACATGCATAATTTTACTGGGCATCTTCGTGCATCTTTCCCAAAGATCCAACATACTGGATGCTCTTGTGTTTTGCTATTTGTCCTCAGCCTTCTGTCCTCCTACGGCCATGCCTACCTGAATGAAACCATTGAAAAATTTTTTAAAAAGCAGCAAAAATTTGGGATTTGAAAAAAACCACATCCAGCAGCACCAGGCTCTGAGGAACATGGGGAGAGTTTCCACTGTGCAAACACAGCCACAGCCACAGCCACTGGAAGTATCTGATTAAACGCCTGCCACAAGTGGGCCAGAGCCAGATGTTGCTGTGATGGTGATGGGGGATGTCAGCTAGATCAGACACCACAGCTCTTTGCAGATTCTGAACAAATCAAGATCGTTTGGGAGAAAAACATAATAAACTGTACATAAAGCCAACCACGCCACAAAGATCATTTTTTCCAGTCCTTAAGATGAGGTCTGATGGGGAAATCTGAGTGGGGAGTCAGACCCGTGAACCAAAGCAGACCTGGAGACTGCCGGTGCCCCGGTGCCCCGGTCACTGCGGGCTGGATCCGGGAGGGCTGTGCCGGTGCCGGCGTGCCTGGGCTCCTGGGCTCCTGCCCGCAGCATCCGCGCGTGCGGGACCGTCTGCCGTGGAGGTCTCCCTGTCTGAGCTGATGGCTCCCTCTGCTTTAGCTGCTGCCGAAGCCCTCAGGATGGAGAAACCAGGTAGACTGGCACCCGTGGGCTGGACCCCCCATGCTCAGGGGCAAAGAGGCACTGCATGTGGGTTTTGGCCGCACCAGGGAACTGTCACACGACTGCAGATGGGATCCTGAGACGAACCAAGCACCTGTAACTCCATTTACCGATATCCATCACCTCTCAGAAGCAGGTGCCACGGCTGAGAAGCCGTACATTAAACAGACACCCATTACATGACTCACGCAAGAATCACATTAATTTAATCAGATGCTAAGAAAAAAAAGCCAGAAATTATGCAAGGCTATTGTCCGTGCCTTTCAGAGGGGTGCACTGAGCCCATGCTCCCTGGCACCGAGGGCTGCACACAGCTCTCAGATCGGGGCACAGATGGATTATGTAAATGAGGACAAATCAAACGCCGTGTAGCTGCAGGAAGATGCAGATAGAATTTACCCTGGAGCTGCTAGAATTAATGGACCGATGACAACCATCATGGAAAATGTACCAAGCAAGGTTTTGAGCTGAGAGAATCTGAAATGTATGGGAAAAACAGCATAGGGCTGCAAGCATGTAATCTGTTTGCTGGAAAACAGCCCCAGAGTTTGAAATTATTTTGAGTCCTTAAAATCAGTTTCCCTTTTATGGCACTAAAATATTATTTGGATACGGAGTACATGATGACTTGTGGAAACACCTGTTCAAGTATATGCTTATGTATGTACTTACCTTTATGTGAGAATAGATCAGTGGAGTGTGACTGTCTTCTGAAAAGCTCTTCGAGGCCACTGCCATGGCTCAGGCATTAGGACAGAAGAGGTAGCAGTGCTTGTATGAAAGGGAATGTGGATCTCTACCACATCCTGGGAGGAATGAATGTTTACATGTAATCTTTGACAGATGGGAATATTAATGCTTTCATTTTATGGATAAAGAAGACAGATATTAGATGATTGCTGTGTATTACACAGTAGTAAAAGCTCTGTGATGAGGATAAAATTCTGGTCTTTTAGGGAGGAAATCCCTTTTCTCTAGTTCAAGTGGAAAGCCTTTGTGAAAGGGATGATTTGCAGAGGGGAGGCAGTAACAACACCGGCAGCACTCACTTCTGAGGAAGGACCCAGGAGTGAATTACGGGAGAGGTAGAGAGAGCAGGTCATAAGGTGCTGATATTTCAGTGAGATTCATGATTTTAAAAAAAACAGACAAACTCTGGGTTTAGAGACAAGGGTTGGGAAGAGCAATAAAACTTCATCAGTGTCCCAAAACTACCTGAGATGGGTTTTTTTGGTGCAACGAAATCCTGAAACACATCCACACAAGCACATGCTGTTAAATTAATTACTGTCATAACAGCGCCTTGATCATCCTTCTTCCTCCTTTCCCATCATTCCTGACTTCCTACCTGAATACAGCTTCCCTCATGTTTAAATGACAAACTGCAGAAAATGGAATATGTGTGTGAGAGGAGCTTATGGCCAGGTTGTTTATTACTTTACTCAATGTCAACTTATTTGCCCATTTTGACCTCCTTTTCCAGAGTTATCGATCCTGCCAGCGTGACTGACAACAAGTGGGTCTGGAGCCCTGCTGTAATGTGGGAGAAATACGGCAAATTTGCAGCCTCTGTAGCAAAAGGAAAGCCCTTTCCCAGGGCTTTTAAAAGAGCTTCAATTCCCCTTGACATAACAGGCAGGAACGTGCAGACGAGGAAACAAATGCTAGGGAAGGTCAGGGCTGCAGGCACTGAAGGCACACATGGGTATTGGAAAGAGGAAACTTAAGAAAATGCTAAGAAGGAAAGAGAAGGAGAAAAAAGTGCTTCTGGAGGTCAGTGTTCACGTACAGCATTTGCCGCTGCCATGGCCAACACACCAGCAATCCCGGGAAGTTTACAGGATTTGATGCTGCTGCTCCAGAGTAATAACATATTCTTGAAAGCAGTGCTGCTACCTGATCCGTTTGGTGGTACTTCTCCTGCCCCTGTGGCAGTCCCAGTTGAGATAAAAGAAGGCAAACCAGTCTCTGAGCTGAGCTCTGTCAACCTGGTTTTATTTGTATGCTTTGAAAAGACTCCAAATCAGGTCAGGATTACTAGCAGTTGCTGGGATTTCAAAAAATGCTCTGTTAGCAGTGACCTACCAAGGAAAACAAAAAAAATTGGCTTGTGCTCTTGCTTGTGCTTTTATTTCTATATTAAAAAAAGATATAAGAGTATTGGGACTGCTTCCTATAGCTCTAAAAGAAAAATATATGTAAAATGTCAACTTTGGCTTTCCTTCTTTTTGCTGAAGAATTTGCAGGATGTCTCAGATAAGTTGCCTCAGATAGATTGGGTTGCCCAATTGTTAGCTAAGATGGCAGAATTATCCAATCATTTAACAAGAGTATATCTTCTGCTACATATTTTTAGGCATTTCAGTGAAACAGAATAAAAATCCCTAAGGACATTAATAGCCTTAATGAAAAAATGTTACTCCTCTCAGCAAAGCAGTTTTTGTATGTATCTGTATTACTCCAGTTATCCAGTGAGCCTATTAGGACAAGGCCTGGAGTTATTATAAAAAGAAAACAAGATAATATTATTGGATAAAGAGGGGAAAACCTCTTAGGCCTGCTCCATGCAGCATAAACAAGGGAAGAAAGCAAACATAATTCTCTTTTCCCCTTGGCAGGACACCCTTAGATGGAGGTCAAGACATTTACTAGAGATGAGATATGGGGGAAAAAAATGGGTCAGAGCCTGAGAAGAGAAGGTAAGGAAAAAGAGGATAATTTCCATTATAGTTTATATTTAGACCTCTGTTGCCTTCACTCTTATACACGACTGACACAGACAGTTTTGTGGCCTATTTGCAACTATTGAGGAAATGAGACGTGGACCCATAACTGATGCACTGAGGTTGCTCGGAGTGAAATTCAACAGGATGTTGATCTTGCTGACAAATGGCAAGTAAGGCTGAATATTAAATGAAATGTTCATTAAAAAACTCCCAAAGCAAACAATAAATGCTCTATACATCTAGGCTGAATGCGATCAGAGCATGACAGCTGAAAGGACCACTACACAAAAGACACGCTGTAAAATGCTGTGTAGCAATTGACTAACAAAAGCTTGCATGCAGAAGGCACAAGAGGAGAGAATTCAGAGGAAATCACAGATTTCAGTGTAAAATCTCTGTTCATGCATTTTAACTCTGAGAATTAGGTCTCAAAACATCGAGTTAATGCACTCACCCTGATGGACCTACTTCCACGGCTTTCCTCCACCTCCGGTGCCAGGACACAGAGGGCCAAATTCTGCTGGTGTGTACAGGACTGGGTTACATCACTGAAATACTGCCACGGTCTATGGTGCTCCTTTATAATGGAAATCAACAGATAATGGCCAGGCTACTCTTACTTCTCCAGTGTTTTTCTATTTTTCAGGCAAGTCTACAGCCCCTGAGCCCCGCACGGGGCAGTCTGCCCGCAGCAGGCTCACTCCATCTCTTCACTGCTCCAAAACCAAATGACCCAGGACCTGACGGGCAGAAGAAAAAACCCAGAGAAGTGCAGCACTTCTCAGAAGCCTGCAAAGATGATAGGAAAAGAAAAAAAAAAAAAAAAAAAAAAAAGGAAGGTGGTCTGGAAAATAATTGGACAAGAATGAGCTAAGGTGAGAGAAGAATTTGGAAAACTGTACTCCTGCAACCCAAGGAGGGGTAGTACCTGGCATACCACCAGAGAGCTGGATTCTGTTGCATTCGCATGACAATTGATTTCTAAGCACAACCCACCGATTCAAGCAGACTCTTCTTGGACCGACATAGCACTGGGGCAGACTTCCTAGCAGAGGAGATGTAAATAGTCGTATTTTCCCCATCCAAGGGCCTCCCCTTCCCATCCTCCCACCTCCTGCTCCTGCATTGCATCCTTGGCAGTGCAGACGGCAGCCTGTGCATGGCAGGACGGCTTCCCTCCGGCAAGATGGGGAGAAGCCGCAGCCCTGCATAGGAACTGGGCAGAGCGGTCATCGCGTTGGGACCCTTCACTTGGCCACCCTTGCCAACCCCCCAGCAGAGCCTCTCCCACCCACGAGGTGGTCTTGGCAGGGCAGCTAGTGTGGGGTGGGGGCTGCCCTCAGGAAGGGGCTTAGTCCCCTCTGCCCACCTGGGCTACCTATTCCTCTGCGTGGCTTGCAAAGCGCAAACAGCCAGGCAGGATCGTGGCAAATCATCCCATCCACTTCAGGCCAGACATCACGAGGGACAACTGGAGAGTGTCACGAGTCATTCCAGACTGTTCCTCAACAGCAGCTGGAAGACAGTGGCAACAGCATTAATTTTTTAAAAAAAAAAAAGAGGGAAGATTCAGCTTGTAACGCTCAATCTCTTCACAGACTCATGTTCAGTACTGGGAGAAGGCAGTAATTCCTGATCCTAAACTCAAAAGACACTGCGTGAGACCGCTACCTGTGTACAAATTGCAGGAGTGGGACTTTAGCCACCAAGCAGGCAGAAGAGCTCCCAACTGAGAAGGGTTTAACTAGACGAGCATTTTTTTCCCCACATTCAGAAATTCTGTTTCCCCATTGCAAAACTCGTTATTAATTCCCCACCACGCCTCTTTCTGCGGCCTCTCCTCGACAAGCCTTCGAACTCCTTCTCCCCCCACCCTCGCGAGGTTTCTTCCCCTGCCTATGGCCCTCGGAGCTGCAGAGGGAACGGAGCGCGTCCGGGTGCAGGATGGGTGCAGGGCCCCGGCGGCAGCAGGAGAAGCGCGCGTCGGGGAGCCGACCAGCTTAGCGAAGCAAGGAGACGGCAGCTTGGGCGCGGAAATCGCTCTGCCCGCATCTGCCGTGCCTGCTGGCGTGCCAGCTGCCGAGGGTCAGCTCCTGGGGTTTGGGTCCTGAGCTCGGCGGCCGCAGGGGAGGAAGGAAACGCCGCCAATACCATGCCCCCGGCACCTCCGCTTGGGCTATGGGTGCAGCCTGCGCTCTGCGGGGGCGCTTATGAAATAAGCCTTGCAGTGCTTCAAGGTGTTGGGCCCGTCGGCCACAAGTCAAAGCAGTTTTATGCGAAAGGATATTTTTCCGCCTTCGCCAAGTGGCTTGCGTGCTCTTCTTCCTGGGCTCAGAGACGGGAGCGGGAGCAGAGCTCGGCCCCGGCGCGGCCGGCGGGTGCCGGCAGCGTGGCGGGGCGGC
>JAVJGG010000027.1:6198377-6212542 GCA_035590195.1 Aviceda cuculoides | reverse complement strand
CGATCCCTCATACAAATGATGTGGCAGCAGGAACAGGCAGACAGGGGAGTGCAGATCACGCATACTTACACTCCGAAAGAGTTAAGGGAATTTTGAGACATCTATAAGCAAAAGAGTAGCAGGACTGCAAGTGCTGCATTTTTGTACGACTTGTTATCTGCCAGTAAACAAAATCTATTAGTGCAGAATGTGAAGGGCAGAAACTCAGGGAAAGACAGATGTAGATGTAATATATTCCTACTGTAAAGATAGATCAAGACCAGTTGAATTCTTATCTATTTTTCCCTAAGAAATACTCAGAACAATCTATTTGATTTTTGTTACCATCGTTTTTCTGATCCTTTTCACCATTTTAGTAGAACAGATGTCTTTTTCATGTCCACTTTAGATTGTGGCCAGTATCTTCACAGCCATAATCAAGAGCAGGTTTTTCACTACTCATATTTACAAAGACACATTTGCTTTATTTATTCAAACCTATTTTGTTGCAAAATTAGCTTGTGTTTTCACCTTTACAGGTGAACAAATGGAGCTCAGCAGGAATGGAACAGATTTGCTTTACATGACGTACAGATTTAGCAGAATTTCTGTCCTTAAAATACTGTTCAGTCATAGGATTCTTGTTTTCTTTGCATTCTGCCTGTCACCCTGCACGTTCCAGCTCCATGCAAGGAGCTCAGCACCATTTCTCTGATTCGTTCCCACGCTGCGGTAGCCTACAGCTGAATATGTTCCTGAAGCACCATGAGCCACATCGGTGCCCTGGAGGCAACCATCTCCTGTGAAGCAGGAGGGGACACTGCTGCCCGCAAAAGCTTCTGGCTGCCCTGGGCTTAGCTGCCTCAACCTCTCCCACCACCTCCATGATGCTGCCGCACTTGTACCCAGTCGACCTCTGCTCTCTCGGGACCTTCATCCAGAGGATCTTCAGTCAAGTCTCTCCTCTGCCCAGGGGACCTATGAATTTCAAGTGACATGAACAGAGAAGACTGATGCGGCCGGAGGCAGAGCCTGCCCGTGACTCCCACCATGACACACGGAGAGCACACCCAGCCCTGTGATGCTTTTGAGCCTGCCTGGTGCAGGTGCCTAAGCGATAGTGAAATTTTATCATAAAACTTCAGACCACAAGTTCTGAGCGACACCACAGCTAGGTGCAGCTGATTTTGTGGATCAGACTTTAAAATGTGGTACCTGCAGCCTTCTGCAAATCAGGTCACAACGGCCTGGAAAGGAAACGGTGGGAGAGGGAGTCGGACCTCCCTGGTCCAGACCAGTGCTTTGTCAGAAGTCACAAGCCTCCCCTGTGGTGGCAACCCTCAGCTCCAGGACATCTCACCTGGGATTCGTGTGGGAGCACTGTGCAGAGCCGCCTTGTGAAGGGTCTTTGCCTAAGGACGCAACATCAGCATGTGTTGTCTGTTAGTCTTTGGAGTAGCTGTGGGGAGTTGTACTTCACCAGACTCCTTGCATTTGTCTTGTTCTATTTAGAATAGTAGCTATGGGACTCCATCTGTATCTTTTAAAAAATATCCATTTTTCTTAAGCTGGAAAAAATACTCATGTTGGTCAAGGACAAGTCTCCTTCATTAGTCGGAATAGCAGCCCTCCTGTTCCCAGGGTCTAACTGAGCATCTGAGCCAAGCGCTAAGGGTCTTTGCAGAGCAAAAGGAGTGATGTGTCATTAGAGATGAAGCATGTTCTTAGTCCTCAGCTGCCACAGCAGCATCCATGGCTGCTGAAATAACCCTTTGCAGAACTTTTGAGCCTCCTTCCCATCCCCCTCAGTGCACTGTGGAATGGTTTTAATTGGAAGCAGATGTGCAACGTGGTAGGTAGGAGCAGGCGTCTGCTCAATGTGAGCTCCTGGTATGATCACTTTGAAAGGGGAAAATACCATGATTCGAGGGAAAGGATTTAAAATGAGACTAGTACTCACTCACGGTCAGTTGACTGGTCCATTAGTCTTGCCAATATACCTTACCAATCATTAGGAGTCAAGAATATTCTCTTCTCCTTCTTGCTCAATAGATTTGCAGATTGGATGGAGCATTCATCTTCAATGAATGGGTCGCAGGAACAATTCCATGTCATCACTGCAAACACTTTTCCAGTAAGGTGGCCATGAAAATCACAGACATGTACTGTCAGGAATGACCTATCTTGGTTTTAATTTGGAAGGGACTTTTAGCTCAATATTAGAAACTCAGCCTCTTCGTCTTGACTTCAAAAAGAATATTTGGGCCAAGTCTCTTAGTTTCAGGAGACTGTTCAATTTTTTCTGTCACAGTGGATCTGCCAGGCTACTGTAGCTGGGCTTTGTGGAAGGTGTTAGCAGCTGCAACACACAGATCTACAGTTACCCAGATTCAAGAGGTTGCTGTACTTTTGCCCTGCACTTCATTGCAACTCCTTTGCCCCAGAAAACCCCAGTAGCTCTACTTGGACACAAGCAAGGTAATCACTAAGCAATCTTCTGCGGCAGGGAATAATTTAAACCACAACTCTTTGGCTTCCAGATGCATAGGATAAAAGACATGAACGTGCAATAGGTGACATAGGCTGAGAAGGCCTGAATGCTTGTGCATTAAATCACTGGGAAAACATTTCTTCAGCGTCACTCCAGCTATTGGAAAAAGGAGTTATGCTTTTGTGAACATAGGATCAATTTATACGGTGTCACCATGTCCTGCTCCTTACTTGCATAATCAGCTTTTTATACCTTTTATTTTGTCGTTCCTTGAAAACTTTTGAGCAGATTTTATTCCAGTTCTTATTCTGGCTGGTTCAGTATCTTCCACGGATGCATAGTAACACAGGAGAACCCTTAGCAAGGCTGTGCTACTTAGCGAAGTAAATAAACTTAAAGATTAAAACTTGGCTGATGCAAATGCTTTATGCATCTTCTAAATGCAAGAAATTTAGAGAAACTTGCAAAACAGAGATTCTAATAAATGTCACTTCATAGTCATAGCAGTCAAGTCCCAGTTTTAAGGTTGGGAAATGTAGCTTACAGCAGACTGCATTTTCTAGCTGTCACACCAAAACTGCAATTCCAAAGTCAGTTTGTGCCAAGAGAATCAGCTTCCCTGCTGGCTTTCTGACCAGGAGAACCAGCAAGCAAAGCTGATTTGAAAAACAGAATGAAACTCAGTCCATTTCCATTGTCTAAGTGGTTTAAAGGGGGGAAAAAAAAAACACAAAAAAACCAAGAACATGACCAGAAGACTGAAACACTCTCATTTACAAAAGCTCTGCCCTAAGTAATGAATTTAGTCTAGTTATTCTATGATGTTATTAGTAAAACTGCTAAAGGCATTTCTACGTAAAAATGAAAGTGCACACATAGCCAAGTATTCTCTTTTATGCTATTTTGGGGACATTATTTCCCTAACGTCTTGCTTTCAAAAGCCTAGTATTTTCCAGTGCACTGAATAGATTGGCTCCATCTCTAGCTTGAACATCAAAAAGTAGCCTTCACGTTCATCAATGAAAAGTGTCAACTGATTTTATTAACTGTATCCATTATAACACATAATATGACAGTGGGAATATTTTTCACTGTAAGATTTTCGAATGGAAGAAAAGTGCAGTTAGTCTGAGTTCCTTACATTCATTAGAAGCAAGACTATTGAAACCATCAACATTTACAATGACGCATAAGCAAACACCAGAATCAGTGCCAATAAATACACAGAGTACCAAAATAAATATTTACAGAATTAAAAATATAATAAACACTGATTAGTATATCTTTGTGAACTGCCAGGGAAGAAAGACATCTATTGCTATCAGTTAGGTTGTAAATACGTAAAGAATATAGTGATTGGAGGAGACACATACTCATCGAGGTTTGTAGAGGTGGAAAGGAGCAGAGTGTGTCTAACAGTCTGTTATAAAAACACCCCCCGGAGTGTTGTGAGCTTTCACTAAGAAAAGTTGGTGCACACAGACTGGTCGGATTATTAGCAAACTGTTTAGATAAGAAGAGCAGGGAGCTCCAGCTTTACTCTCTCATTATCTTGAATAGGTCATATGCTACCTTACTGGAGGTGGCCGACACAAAAAATACGAGGGAAAATTGTAATTAACAGTGATCTGTCGGCTGTAACACGTCTTACAGAAACAGGTTAAGTGACTTCTAACAGGACACATCTGTCCCTTTCAGCACATAGGAAACCCCCCAGAGCTTCGGCTTGTCAGGTGCAGTGTGGAACAGTCCCTGCTACGTTTTCCTCAGGCACACCATGATAATTAAGCAGGGTTGTGCTAAAAGACTGAAGCTGTGCTGTGTTTTCTGGACTTACCGAATCTGGATTTTCCACCAACCACATTCATATCTTAACACCAGTTCAACAGGGCCACAAGCCTCAACACTGGAGCTTTTCTGAGACAGACTCTGCTGACAAACACAGCAAGGAAATTCAGATGGGGCCAAATTATGGGATCTTCACTCAATAACAACTGACACCACTAACGGATGCACTGATTTCAGAGGGAATACTGCTAGACCCGAGATATGTCCAGCTGCTGCAATCTGTCCCACGGCAGGAGATTTACTTCAATTTTACACAAGGGCAACAGCCTCAGTCTTTCTCCCTCTTTTGAAAAGCAGGATAACATGGCTTTTATCAAGCTACGTGCTGCAGAAAGTCACTTGCTCTCGATGTAGGACCTGGCGGTGCTGCTGCACAGCGCGTCTTACGCTCCCTCCCCACTTGCCCTTGGGCCGCAAGGGTGCAGCCAGTGCTTGCCACCCTGCCAAGGGCTGGGGTTTTCGCATCCCCCTGGAAAAAACAAGGACGGAAGAGCAGTGAAATGCCACAGGTCGGTGCTGGGCTGGAGGGGATTTGTGGAAGTCTCTGTGCTAAAACTGCCTTCAGAGACAAAGGCACTGCTCAGGTGTCGATGAGAGCAGTCACACGGTGGTCCACCAGCAGGAGAACTGGCTTCAGCACACCCAGGCTTACACAGTCTTGGCTCCTAACTCAGCGTAACACAGCAATCCAAGCATGAATGCAAGAAAAAAAGGAGCCAGAATTTATCGGCGTATGTTCAGCTCTCTTTTTCCACAAGGACCAGAGCTTTCACCCCATCTCCCAGCCCCCCTAACAATCCTCCCGCCCCAGCACAGCAGCACCCCCCTGGCTTTCCCCACTGCCACCCAATCTGGCAGACACCTCCCCACGGTGACACCCCGCTCCCCTCCCCTGGGACCACACGGCAGGGTCAGACGGCAAACTCTGCCGGTGACGGTGCCCTGCTCCGCCAGGCGCAGGTGACTTGGGGCAGACCTTCCCCTTTGCTGCCATTAACCAAGAAACATCACCAGTTGTGTAGCTTTGCATTTTAAGCTCAGGCTTAATTCAAAGCAGATGTAGCCAATTTTCCTTTATGAGTACATTATGTTCAAAGCTTCCAATGCATCTGCATAAAAAGCTCATGGAAGCAACCTGATACTGAAATAGCAACTGTTTTGATGCAGTGTCATCCAAAATAATAAAATCTGTTAAAGAGCTTACAATTCAGTCCCTACATACCGTTCTCCCTAAAAACAGATTTAAAATGTGGTTGTGTAGTAATTAAAGGGAGGCATTGTTAGTTACCATATCAAAAAACATGAACAACAACATGACAAGCAGGGGTTTTAGCACTCTGGAAAGGATCTGGTCCTGGTTTTGCCATCACAAGTTAAACTAAGGAAGGCAGTGATTGCATTAGCTGTAATTTAAACATGCTGAGCACTGGAGTTATGTGCAGGAGTGGCTGCTTGTTAAGATGGAAAAACAATGGAAAGACATGTTTTGCATTCAGATCAGTGAAAACACTACTACGGTAATATAAAAAGACCGCACAATCACCTGAATAATATTCATCTTTAAAAAAGGGGAAGACTTATTTAAGAAACACTTCCGATTTCCTTAAGATAAAGAGATTAAGGACCTTCGCCAGTTCTTACTGGAGTTGGTGGAAGCTTTGCCACAGTAGAACTGGACCTTGGAAAGCGATTGTCAAGTTGGCAAATGCCAGTTTTCTAACATAGCTGGATCAACTTCTACTGCAGAGCATTGCTTAGATGGGATGTTAAAGCAGGGAAAGCAATCCATTGCTACAAGAAGGCTTTCAGCCTAGCAGGTTAAACTCCTTGCCCTCTGAAGTACATAACCCTTTCCTCTCTCCACTACAACTTTGGTTCCATTTGTTTAAATATGCGCAGAAAGGAAAAAGAAAAGCAGTTCTTACCAAAGATAAACAAAATCTGGGCAGAGTCTCCATAACAAACAGCTTCTGGGCTTTCCTACAAAAGTGACATGCTTCCCTGCTAGATTTGCTGAATTGTCCACAACAGGGAAGTGGAGGGATATATTCCACTCTACGCAAAATACCACTCAACATCCTCACCCATGTGTATGAGACCACACAGCAGAAATTGCCATTTTAAGTACCCTTGCCACTTGTTTTCTGAAGGTGAATTAATTTTTTCAAGACCAAGAAGTAGGAGCAAAGACCTCCTGAAGAACGTGCTGGCAGCAGCTCCCCTTTTCTAGTGCTGGAAGGCTAGATCAAAAATCTGTTTCCCAAGCAACTGCAGTATGGCTGAGAGGGAATGAGAGACATTGAGGGGAAAAAAAAAAAGAGGTCCCTGGCAATAGTACTCACTGTTTTGGATGAAGAAGCCCTCTAAGGCAAGAAGAGCTTTAACAACCTGCTTCTGCAGGAATAAAAGCCCCCAGGATGTGGCTCGAATGGTTATAGCTCTTATTCCTTTGCACATGAAAAGTTCTTCCATTTCTCTCTACATGAAATGGACCTAGGAAACACCAAATCAATGCTGACTGTTCCTAGCTGAGATGCTCACAAGGAAGACAAGATGTGAACTAATGATAAGCTAAAAAATTCTTGCGAATTGAATTAAAAATAACCTGTCCCCTAAACACAAACAGCAAGACAGGTTCAGATACCTCCTGCTCACAGTAAACAGCATGTGCACTCATGGCAAGGGAATCCCATCATCCCATCCTTCCCATCCCTCAACGGAAGGGAGGGATGTTCAGTGGGAACCAGTCCCAGGCCACTGAAGACAACTGACAGTGTATTCTCAGCATTGAATCTCAGAAGAGTCAGTTGCGCAATTCTGCTTGGACACCTGGGGTTATATCATCATAATGCAAACATAAACAAAGCAAAAGCAAAAGCAAAAAAAAAAAAGGGGAAAAAAAAAAAAGGAAAAGCCCCCCAAAAACCAACCCTGCAGAAGCTGTCACATGTAAACTCTGCCAAGACTCATTTCTGCAGCATCTCTGAGTCGGCATCAATTTGTTTTTCCAAGACAGAAGCCTCAGCTTTTCATATCAATAACTATGAAAATACATTTTCAGGCCACCTTGCTTAGAGTCCCCCATTGTGGCTGTTAGATAACCATCTGCCTTGTAAGTGGCTATTGTTACTGTGAACTGTCTCTTTCATACCATTATCTTGCTGAAAAGCCTTTTCTGAAAGTAGTCCATTAGAGCAGGGGAAAAAAACCTCCGAGCATGGCCACGAGCATGGCCACGTAGCAGAATCAATGGCTCCCTTTGATCCGCAAGCTCAGTCAGTACTACAAATTTAAGAAACAAGGTTTTGCTTTGCTAAGCAAAGCCTGTTAATTTGGCTCATCTGCACTTACAGCATCTTACTGAAAATACCATCTGTATCAGACATTTTGAAGACTTTGGTGCAATATTCGCTTAGCTTAGATAAATAATTTAGTAAGATTCATTAAAAAATAATCAGTGAATTAATTTTCATAGTGTACATCTATGCATGTAATTTTTAAAATTCAGTCCTCTACTACCCTGAACGGCAGTGAGGATATTCACAGTCGATGAAGAAAATGCTGGTGATTGATGGAATAAGACTGAACATAGATTTTTCTTATTCAAGCCACGGAATTTCTTCTGAAACCTACTACTTGTGTTTGAGTCCTATTACTCACCCTTTATGTCTGTTGCAGGCCACACATATAGTACAGGAAACTTAACTCCTATCATGACAAAAGAAGTCCACAGAAACATCATTTCATGCTACCGAAAGGAAATCTTTTGTGCTGATATATAGGACAGGAATGCATACCACTGAAATCACTGTAGATAGCTATAAAACACTACACAATATATAGAAATATACTAAGAACATACAAAATTTACCAGCAGTGACCTGAAAGTGCAAAGAGTACATATAACTAAATGCCAAGTCCTGATCTCTAAAATCCTTTATGAATGACATACAAGCTGATAATTACAAAGCATCATTCAGACCACAAAACAACAAATAAACAAATAAAGAGAAGTATTCTTTGAGAAAATCAAAACAACGACAGCATTAGGAATGTTATCTTTGGGACTCAGAACACCATTTGTACCTTGACACCTACCAAAGCCAAGGAAAATATATGCTTGAACAGGGTAACATAAATAAGAATGCAAACCACCACAGAATGCCTCAGGACTATTACGTCTTTATGTCTCAGCCTTTAAATCCAGCAAGCCATTAACTATTTGTTCTTAGGCATCTCACAGTATTTTACAGGGGATCTTTCAGGAGTTAAATATAGGTCTAAAGAAAGCCTTTGAACCTCCTTCCAATGATTGGTTTTAGGCATTGTGTGGAGTTATACAAATATATTTTTATGAAAATTGAAAGCCCTAGTAAATATTAAATTTTCCATTATCTTTTGAAATAAAAAACATAGATGGCTCAAGGACAAAAGTGAGTTTTATAAATACAAAGTTAATTTGAGCATTAAATTGTATTTTTACTCTCACACAACCATTACCCTGAATCAACGTCAGTATGTCGCAATGATTCAAAATACTGACACCCTACTACAAGCTACTTTCCCATTTTCCTTTTAAGGATATGATTGTCCTTAAAATATGTACACAGCAAGCAGCCAAAAGAACCGCCAAGAGATTTGCAAAATGTACTTACACTGGGTATGCGATAGAGAGCTGGAGAGAGCGCCTGGGGAGCACCTGGCCTCGGCAGGCAGCACGGCCGCCCTCCCACCCACGCTCGGCCGCCAGCCCGGGGCTCCCCGCTCCGCACCAGGGGTTAGCACCGAGGAGGCAGCCGCCCGCCAGCATGCAGAGGACGGAGGAAAAACGGGGCAGAAAACAAAGGAGAAAGAGAAAAATGAAGGGAAGCCAAAGCATTTTAATGATGATTCGTGTTAGTCGTTACGGGAGAGGGAGCTAGTCTAGCGTCGCTCTATTGGTTTCTCAGTACAGACATGCCACAGTGCAAACAAAACGCGACAGTGAATAATTTGCCACACACGAGTCCTGTAGAGATGGTAACTGCTATCTTCTGGTGGTTTTAAAGACGCACCACTCCCACTACCTGTACTCGGTGCTTCCAGTCTTTATGGCACTACCCCAAGCTCGCCACATCCTCCCTCCCTCTCAACTTCCAGTACCCTACAGAATCTCTCTGCACAATTTGTCCTTACAACAAAATGGGGAAATTATGGTTTTTCTGCAGAGTTGTCATGCAAGGAAAGATGTGTCCCTTACAGTCAAATGAAAACAAAAGAACAGGAAAAGGAATGTTAGGTTTAGGGCTGAGGACCAGGGTAATACTCCATGTTCTGTACATTCATACTTTTGAGGGTACTTCAGCTTTAACTTTCTAAAATGCACAAGCAGAGTCAGGCCAAATGCAAATCCCTTTCTCAGGCAACGGAAATCACCGCCGGCGTGTTCGGAGACAGATCTACAGCACATCCCCTCAGCCTGCGCGTGGGAGCGCGCACGCCCGGCTGCCTTCACGTGAGCGTGAGTGTGCACGGGTGCGCGCCTTCGCCCAGGTGCACGTACCCGAGGAGGAGGTGCGTTCTGACTACACATGCATATGTACAACACGTCTGTGTCGGTAGGCATGTAGAAAACCACACACATATACACTAGAAAGAAAACATAAAATAATCTTCTTTGAAGTGCATTAAGGTTCTTACTCAAACCATGAAAACAGGGACTGATAGGAAAACTAACACTTTCTCCCTATTCACTGGGGCATTGCAGTTCAGTATTAAATCCTGCAGTAATTTCAGAACTAGATGCCAATTTTACCCTCGTGACTATAAGGTCATTTCCCCAGTGAACCACACATGTACATATATACAATTCTTATTATGGTATTTCCTGGCTTTTTATGGTTTATCTATAACCTTAATATCCTTCAAATGTATATTCTGTATATTTATTTACCTTTTTTCTTTCAATTTCAGAGACAATAAAACCAACTGCTATGTAAGATCAGACTCATTAGCTTCAATGATGTAAATTTAGGATTCTCTGCATAATATAGACATGTATATTTTTTAAATGTATATTATTTTTCAGATACACTGGAGCATATATTTTATATTAACTGTGGTCTGATGATTAAATACTTATATCAAAATATTTTGTAAATACATAACATTTACCTTTAGACTTCAGTGATTTTTGCAGCTTTTTCAGTGTATCATAAAAATATGTCCTCAGGCACATTAAAAACCTTCTAAATTTCTTTGAAATGTTGTCAATGCCCATGTACAGTAGCCACTACTCAAAAATGTCCTGGCCATTAATACATTTCTCTTAAGATCCAAGCTCATCGGTCCATTTTATGATCCAAGGTCAGACCATTTTATGTACCACTAGCTTACCATATTTCTTTTCTCTCTTAAAGTAATATTATTCTGACATTATTAAGAACGAAAATAAAAAGCAATGAGAACCCAAACTTTCTTTAAATAGTCAAAAAACTAATTTTTTATATTTTAAAAAATAATAATTAAAAAACACGTTTCTTTCCCGGGTTCCTTCTCTGTAAGGTTTAAGCCCAGAGCAACTTTGTCTAAACCCCTGAAAATAGAGGTCTGCAGTGGCAATGCTGTCAGAACCTCAGCTCTGACCCAAGGAATGTGCCACTGAAATAAAATCAGCACTTCAGACTTACTTATCTGGGGATGCAGGAGCCCATACAAAACAGAGTTTTGCTCTAATTTAAGGTACTTACACAAAGTTCTAGCATTTCAGAACTGTAAAATTATCTACCTATAAAAACTAACTCTTGCTTAAACTCTAGGTAATACAGACAGGTGATTTTTTTTTAATATAAAAAATCTGTAGCATTGAGTAAATCTGCTAAAATATGTATATATTTACACATAACGAGCAAGTTACTGTATAAATGCGAACAGTGTGTATGTATTGGCATTTAGTAAAATGTTTCCCTGAACCTGATTGTATGTGTTATTGGACAAGTATTGATGTAAACATCTGAACCTATGTCAGGTGTCTCTGTTACCCATTTACATTAGACCAGATCAAAAACAACCAGACAGACAGACAAACAAAAATATGTTTTCCTGTTAGACAAGTCCACCTAACTCCTTAGTTAGCTACTGCACACAAGTCAATTAAGTCTGCTGCCGAGCAGTGCTCTCGTTCCTACAGCAGGTAAAATACCTGTTAGGTTGGTTGGTTTTTGCTTGGCATTTTTTCCATCATCTTGTAGAGCAAAAGCCATTTTCGGAGCCAGGCACCCACCTTCCACTCCTTCCCCAGAAACGATTAAAAGATAAGTGTACTGGAGAACCTCTTGTGTTGCTCCTTTTGTAACTCTGTTCCCTTGAAGAACTCATGGCACTGCTTTGCATGAGGAAGGATGCTCATTTAGGTTCGTAATCCAAGTCCTGCTTCCAAAAAGGCATGTAAAAATGAACCTCCCCAGTGTGCTGCAGAAAAAAGGTACAAATGTAAAAAAAAGTGCTCGAAAAGAAGTTGACTTTTTATATTCAGCCATACAGTCTAGTAAGAAGGGATTCAGAAGTGCAAGCCCACGGAATACAGTGAAGTAAGCCTTTTAGGTGCCTTTCTTCAGGCGATGCAAAACTAATTCAATATCTGTGGTCTCCTACGCAGACTTTCACACACCGACCTTGCTGTCCGTCTTTGTCTCCACCTCTTATTCAGCTACTTTTTGGCACTGTCCTGGTATGTGGCAGCTTTCACTGTTGTCCCTGCTAAGCCCCTGTTACTGACCCGGCGTACCAGTACTTTGGAGACAGGGATTTTTGTTCTGTGCATCTCACTTTTGGACAGGTGATGGTGTGCGACGTGATGGCTGTTACTGGCGTCTGCTCCATGGCTGGTGGGATGCGATGAAAGGTGTTTAATGCTGATGGGTATCTTGGAGTCCTTCACTGTGCTTGAGGGCGTTTTCAGTGAGCACGTGGTCGTTATTGGAGACACGGGCTTGGAACGTGGCATGCAGGTGACCTCTTCGCCCGCAGGCGCTGCTGGTGGGTTCTCATCTGGCTCAGTGTAAAGGTCGTAGAGAGCATCCCCGCTGTAGCTGTCCCTGGGAATGGTCTCCTTCTGGATGCTTGTGGAACCACCTTCCTCGGGACCAGGGGTGGTGGAATCCCAGTAGCCCTCGTCGCTGTTTGGGACACCTTCGTGCTGCTCCTTCTCCCTGCCCTTCTGCTCCTCTTTGTGGTTGGGGTGAACGGGGATCTGCTGGAGGCCACCACGTTTCACCGCCACCCTGTTCTGGGGCCCCTCGATACCTCGGTTCTCCTTCAACCCCTCAGGCTTCTTTGTCCCTCCTCCACCTCCTCCTCCTTCTGTCTGGGTCTCCTCTGTCTGCGACAGCATATCCCAGAACTCCTGCAGGTAGGTGTCATCCACCTGGTCCGGGCTGGCCATCTCCTCCCCTCCTCCCTGGTAGGCCACCATGGTGGGGTGCTTCTTGGAGGCACCCAGCTTGCCGGCCCCGGGGGTGCTCTTCTCGCAGCCGCCACTCCCGCTGCCCACATCCTCCTCATGGTCCGCAATAATATCTCCGCAGCCTGTAAGAGAGTCAAAGCTTTTCAGTGAAGTCACGTCAGCAAACATCAAACAAATACGATCAATCGATTGCTCTGAGGGTGGATCAACAGAGGAAGGGTCAGGGGCGGCTGCCGTCTCTTGACCGCTATCACAGTGAGGTTCAACAAGGGGGATAGTCGTTATTGGAATGTCACCTGTTATGGCCGCATCCTTCGCAGTCCCAACCTCTCCGGCGCCCGGGTCCGGTCGCTCGCGGCAGAGCTCCTCAGGTCGCCTTCCAGCAGAGGCGGCAGCGGCGGCAGGGGCAGCAGGGGCAGCAGGGGCAGCAGGGGCAGCAGCAGTAGGGTCCTCCCCGGGGGGGGGCCCACTGTCCCGCGGCTCCCCACCGCCCGCTCCGGGCTCCTCGGCCGAGGCGCGGGCCTCAGCGCTGCGCTTCTCCCGCGGCGCTTCCAGCCCGACGTCTCCTGCGCTGTTGGGGGTTTCAGACAAAGGTTTTGGCGTCTCCTCTTTGATGCACTCCAGGCTGGCGGTCAGAGAGCCCGGCATGATCAGGCCGGCCTGGATCTCCGAGGTTTCCCCCCTCTCCTCCTTGCCGTATTTGTCCTTTTTATGCCAGCGCATGCTGCTGAAGATCCCTTTCAGCCCCTTCTTTTGTCTGCCGCCGGCCCGCGGCTCCGCGCCCTCCGCCTTGCCGTTCTCCGGCCTGCCGTTCTTCCTCAGCAGGGAGAAGAAGCTGTGCGACTTGGCCACCGAGCCGCCGGCGGAGACGCCGAGGCTGCCGGCCGGCCGGCCCTGCGCCTCCTTGCTCTGCGGGTCGCCGCCGCCGCCCGGTTCCTCCTTCTTGCTGCTCTCCAGCACGGCGTCGGCCAAGCCGTCGTGCGTCCGGCTCCGCACCATTCCCGCTTTGCCGGCGCCCTTCCCCTCCCCGCCTTTGCTCCTCACCCCGAAGATGCTGGGCATGGTGCCCCCGGATTTCCTCCTCCTGAACAGTTTGAAGGCGGTTTTGTTAATCCTGCCCGACGGCTGCTCGGCGGCCGGAGGCTCGGCACAGTCGCAGTGCGAGTCCATCTCTGCCGCCGCCGCGGCCTCCGCCGCCGCCGCCCGGGTGCCCGGTGCGATCCCTCACTGACAGCCCCGCCGCCGCCGCCCGTCCGTCCCCATGGCAACCCGAGGGGCGGGGCGGGGCGGGGCGGGGCGGGGCGGGGAATAAGCCGCTTGTCCTCCGCCGCGGGCCTGCGCTTCAGACCGCCGCCGCCCGCTGCGAAGCGACCTGAGGCGCCGCGGCTCGGCCGGCAGCGCCCC
>JAVJGG010000027.1:6177904-6198277 GCA_035590195.1 Aviceda cuculoides | reverse complement strand
CCCCTTCGCCGCCTGACGGCACCTCTTCTTCCCGACTCCCGCCAAAGGCGGGCTCTGGGGTGGCCTGACAGGGCGCCGCGGCTCCGCACCCGGGCGGGCGGAGCTCGGCCCTTCATTTACGAGAGCGTTCTGCATCGTTTCTGTGTCCTGCCGGCACGGCCAGAGCAGGGACGGAGCGTGACTGAAACCGTGCGATGTGAAATGGAGCGAAGACCCAGCAGCGCCGAGAAAAGGCGGGGGGGCGGGGGGGGAGACGGGGACAGGGACACAGTCTGCAGGTGACAACGCAGGGACAGGCGGGTGGAAACACGGGACACCCAGACCCAGTCCGGGAGGTACATACCCCCGGGGGCCAAGGATGCCAACTTCGCCCCCCCCGCGCCTCGCTTCCCTCTCTCCCACCTCACCAGGACGACTCGCACCGTCCCCGTGTGCCTCTTTCTCCCCAGCGCCCGAGGCCGCATGTCCCCCCCCACCGACGACCAGAGGGGAGCGGTGGCACAAGCTGGGGCACAGCCCAGCCCTCCTTCCACTCGCCTCCCCCGCCACGGAGGGGGAGCAGGGCGGCAAGGCTTTATCCAGCCCCTGCACCCAGTGCACACTCACGGCACCCGAATCACGCCCGTGGTGCACTGCCACCGGGGATGAAGGCAGCAGCACAGACACATGGGGAGGGGGGGCTGGTGGCACCCTAGTCACAAACCCCCTCACTGGCTGCAAATCTGTCCCAAGATGCAAAATAAATTCGAATAGAAGAATAGAACAGAGCAGAGCAGTTTAGTTGGAAGGAACCTACAACAGTCATCCAGTCCAACTGCTTGACCACTTCAGGGCTGACCAAAAGTTACAGTGCATTATTAAGGGCATTGTCCAAATGCCTCTTAAACACTGACGTGCACCTCTCTTGGAAGCCTGTTCCAGTGTTTGACCACCCTCTCGGTAAAGCAATGCTTCCTAATGTCCAGTCTAAACCTCCCCTGGTGCAGCTTTGAACCGTTCCCACGTGTCCTGTCCCTGGATCCCAGGGAGAAAAGCTCAGCACCTCCCTCTCCACTTCCCCTCCTCAGGAAGCTGTAGGGAGCAATGAGGTTGCCCCTCAGTCTCCTTTTCTCCAAACTAGACAAAGCTGGCCTGATTAACCTGCCCTGAGCTCCAAACTCGCTAAACACCACCTCTACCTTGGCTCTGTCTTGAGGTTGGGTTATTTCAGTTTGGGGGGCAGTGCTCCGCGCCAGGGCTGCAGCGCAGACCTGCTTTCAACCAGAGCTGTAATAATGCATGTGCCCTGGCAGCCCGACTCTGCTATACAGCGTTCGTCTGGGCTCCTCAAAATGTAAAAACGCTTGTCTGGGTTTTAGCTCCAAATGCAAGTGAGAACCACTAAAGAGAAGTTGCATGTGGGCCCCTCTGGCTTGGGGCTAGGTTCTGCTCCCTTTGAAGTCAGTAAAAGGTTTTGCCATTGACTTCACTGGCTGGAAGAATTAGTTGTGGGTTTTTTTTTTTTAACATCATCAGACATTCATTGCACTCTCCCACGAGGCCAGGTTGAATTATCTGTTGTGAATAATTTATCCAGTGAATTTAGTCCTTTTTCTGTTCACGTATAAAAAGTGCCATTTGCATTTGGAATTACAAGCGTTCAATAAGAGCAATATGAGCACATCATTCAACTTACAGGTCTCTCCTGCCTTCTGCAAGAGACAGAGGAAAAGACGGATGAGACAGAAGCCAAGACTGTGGCTGGAGGAGAAGGAGTGAGTTACATTTTACAGAGTGCGGTTCACAAACATGCCCAGCACCCAGAAGCCATGGAGGCAGGAGGTCAGACCAGAACCTCGACCCATAAGTGTAAGTTGCTCACCTTGACTGTGCCTCCATCGATTGTGGCATGTCGTGAATTCCGCCATCACTTGGTAATATTTCTGCTCTTTAGACAAATGAAGGAAACTTGATAAAAAAGGAGAACATACCAAACACTTTTCTGCAAATGCAAATATACAGAGCTAGGTGTCCTTTGGAAATTTGAAAGAACAAAACCTGGTCATGTATCTTGGGAAAAAGTGGACGAAGATGCTAAGAAGTAAGACTTGGCCACATGGCTGAACTTACCAACTTTTGCACTTTCATACTGGTGCTTTGCTATGTTTCACCAATCCTTTACATTTCACCAATTCTTCTGACAAGCACTGAGTCCAAAGGAAGGAGATATAGAGATACAAAAGGCAGAGGACAGATGACTTAATGCTTCACAGCTATACGGAACAGACAAGTTATTGTGCCCTCTTTCTTCTTATGTGAATATCTGCAGCCATGATGGAAAGGGCAGACTTTCAGCTTGCTTTTCAGTCAACTTGAAATCCAAGTATTAATGGAGGAAAGTGGCTTGAGGTCGGCCTGAAATTACTACTTTAGAAATGTTTTGACAAATTGAATTTTTTTCTACACATTTGGTTTCAGTCCATTTTGCACATTTTAAAATATGATTTAAATAGCCTTGAAGTACCTCTGGAAATGGATAGTCATTCTAAAATGAAATACTAAATCACTGAATTTTGAAAGTGACAAATGAAACATTCTTATTTTTTCTTTTCTTATTTATTTTATTATTTTGTTTTAACCTGAAGACATCTATGGATTCATCACGAACTCATGACATACTTTGGTCCACCTGCCCTTGCAGAGCTGTGGCGGGTGCCCCTGCCCTGACAACACTAGAAAATTCTCGACTGTTCAACCACAGCCCTCCCTAGTGACAACTGTCACGTACATACTTTGGTTGAAAGGCAAGGCCCTCAGCCAGTGAAACACTTAGGTCAAAAGAAACTTCTCGACAATTAACCACATATGACCACAGATCAGATTGGACTAGGGTATAAGTAGAGCATGGCCAGAGGGCAAACTGAACCGGTCCTTCTCCTCGGAGCAGCAAGTCTGCAGCTGGGGACCCTTGCCTTGGGTCAGGATGCCACCCAAGGTAACTCCTGCAGGTTGAGAGCCCTCATCTTACAGGTGAGTCATTGTGCATTTTGGATCCTCATTTCTAAAGCTTAAGAATTTTTAAGTTGGGTGTGTAGTATTGATTCTGTTTGACATCTTGAACTAATGTTTGTTGGAGTGTTAAGCAATTTTGATTAGAACAAATTTCATTCCTAGTTTGTCACTTCATTAAACAATTCTGGTCAGGATAGAGTTTATTTTGAGTTTATCATCACCTGCCTGGTTTAGTTTCTTGCAAGCTTCCACAGCAAGGGGTCCATAGGAAAAGCTTTAGACAAAACATTTAGCAACTTCTAACTGAAGAAGAGTAATGCTTTAAGATGGTTATACTCATGCCAAATAGCTCTTACATCTAGGGATGTTTGGATACCTGAGTGCTGTACAATCAAGGAGGTTGGGAGAAAATGTTCTCTGCCACATCTGTTGTGCGCATGTCCTCGTGTGCAATGGGAACTTCACACAGAGAGTTGGGTGGCCTTCCCTTGCCCTTTTGGTTCCCCCTGCTTTTGGCTGGGATTTCCCCAGAAGCAAATGGCATGGTGTCGTTTTTGCAAAACTATAAAGGGATACAGGATCAGCTGTGTGAACGGCCTTCCAAGGTGAGTGAGGGTGATTTCTGGAAAAGGATGGTGAGGAGCTGCATGAAATGGAGCCAGAGACATTTTCTTCTGTGTGGTCCCTTTTTTTTTTTTCTGGTTTTACACTCTAGGAAGCTTGTGCAAAGCTTGTGTAAGCAATACCTACTACTTACTGTTTTTCTCAGAGGTTTAAAACTCAGTCTCCTGAATTATGCCAGGGATTTCTTTACGGCTTCCCTTCATCTCTGTAGGTCTGAGATGGAAGTCTACTTCTGACAGTGAAAAATGTTGTAACGCTGTCTTCCTGGCAAGGGGGGGAAAAGACTGACAGACACCTCACAAAGTGAAAACAAATGAGGAGTTCTAATTTAAAAGCACAGAGAGACTCCACAGTCAGCTGGGAGCTCCTGATGACCTGCAGACAAGGGGCAGCTGGGCAGCTGTGGTGGGAGAACTGTTTCTACCGCATCCCACCCCCAACCTGGCTTAGCCTGAGGGGCATCTGACATGGTGGAAGAGATCCCATGCCGAGCTGCATGGCACAGCCACACCAGTGGGTTTATTCCAGCTGAAGGGGATATCGAAAAGGGTTTGTGGAAGAAATGTTTTCGAAGGTGGATTTGTTTCATCTTTAGAATTAATATGAATGACGAAAACCACTATATAACAAAATTATTCAGGAAAGGTCCTTTAAAAAACATGTAGCATTTATAGGTGTACACTTTTTTATAGCAATTAAAGATTTTGAGGTGAAAGCTATCCTCTCCTTGTTCCTTGGACATACCCTACTGCTTTTTTTTGGTCTGCTCGCTGAAGGTTACTGTCACAAACTGCTGGTCCAGCTCCCAGCCTTGGCTCCACCACCGACCTGTGCTGTGGTCCTCAGGAAGGCACTGCTTTGCTCCATTTCAGCTGAGGATGCTTTCTCCAAGTGACCCACAGGCACCAGTCCTGTCCCAGCCTCAGTCCCTACAGAGTGCTGGAGCCAGGGGGGCACACGCGCACACACGTACACACACACACACACACCCCCACACCACCCCTCCAGCTGGAGCCATCAGGTAAAACAGCAGCAGCAATAATTACAAACCAGCCGGCAGAGCCTTGCCCTGCTTTTCCCTAGTGATTACACCAGGCAGATGCTCGCAGTTCCCCCGGAAAGTGCAGTATATGGCACAGAATGAATACTGAATAAAAATCCTGGGATTCACTGAGTATGAATTAGTGATGGAAATGACAGCTAGCAAACCGTCTTGTCCCTCACTTTGACAGAAGCCCCAGAGTTTTTTGGTGTTTCAAGGCTGCCTCGTGCTGAATGGGAGCACTGGGCACCAGGGTGACAGGACAGAAGTGTCTGAAAATCTCCGCAGGAATTTTTCACTTCATGCTTCATTTCTAAGCAGCTTCAGTGACTCCAGAGTCAGGAGCAGCCCTCTCAACATAGTACCCAGGATATGTTCAGTTTTAAGCCAGAGTTTACCCATTTCCTGCTGAAATTCTTTATCTTTTTTTTTTTGTTAGCATTCTTTGCAGCTGTGTTTCTATCACATATACTGTAGTGTATACGTAATTCATGGGACTTGAAGACGCTACATCAATTTGAAACTAGCAGGTCTTCCTAATGATAAGTAGTGAATCTAAACTGCAGAAAGTGAATTGTAAGACTTTGTCCGGCACAGTGCCTGCATCTAGACCCTAGCTGGTGATGGGAGAAAATCAGCAGACTTTTAAAAAGCCATAGATAACTAGCATGCCAGGGTTTAGAATTAAAGGATGGGTACAGGGAGGCCCAGAGCAATAACAGGTTTATAGGGAAAACAGGCCTACTACCTGAAAAGTTCCTTCAGACACCTTAGTTTCTTCTTATGTGGTTAGGCATGCTACTGCACAGATAAATTCTCCAATGCATTACAGTATGAGGAAATGGAAGAGATGCTGTTTGCTGGATTACAAAATCAATGGCCTTACTAAGGAAGACATAAGTAGTGTCAGATCTCTGCTGATACCTTAAGATCTGCTTTGGGAACCACTGGGACTGAAAAAAGAGAACAGCTAAAAACAGCAAAAATTTTTTTTTGAAAAAGAAATGGGGGACTAAAGAATCCCTCTTATTTTCCATATGACCCTTCTTGCTGTAATGCATATCAGTGGGAAATGTCTGCTCGTACAGGTACAAGGGAAAAGTGTCTGGATTTCTAACATTTGCTGCTTGTTTGCATTTGCCTCCCAATAGATCCATATCCTCTAATATTGCATATTTCCTTCTTCCCTCTCCAGCCCATGCAGCAGCAGCCAGCACCTCCTCAGGGCCATGTGCTTTGTTATTCCTCCCTCCCTTTCCCCAGGCCAGACCATTTTCCACATCCTTTTCTGCAAACCAAACTCTCCCCAGCCGCAGAAGCGTAAGGAGCATAAACGTGTGTGGTTCAGCAGGTCCAGAGCCTGGCTGACCCTCACTTTTAGGCAGCTCAAACTTGGGGATGTCTCAGGGAAAAGGTTCTTAAAGGAATCTAAAAAATGCAGTGTATGGAAGGAAGAATAAAGAGGGGCAAGTAGAAGATGAGGGATAAAGCGAGTTTCCTACACTCCACCAGACTGGCCGCACAGGCCACCAGAAACTGCCCAATTAACACATGCAAAACTGTCACTGGGGAAAGCTGGTATCAGTGCAATGTACAGATAGCAAAAATCATCAGGACTGAGAGATGCCCATGTCCCTGTAAAGTGTATCTCCAGTCTCCTGGGAGATAATAAACTGTCATTACTTTGTTTTATTGGCTGAAGAGCTGCAGTACTGGGAAGCGTACAGTGAGCAGAACAGGACCTGTTTCTCAAAATAGAGACCTGGACTCTATTTTCAGAAAATTATGTCTGAATCCCACAAACTTACAGAGTTTGGACGTGCCCACTGCAGAACTGTGCAATTTAAGTAACCAAAATATCCTCTAAATCTCCAAGAAATCACACCAAACAAGAGCTGAGGTACGGGTCCTTGAACAGGTAAATGATCGTGCCCTTCTGCAGCATAAATGCGGAGGAAAGAAAAAACAGCCACTGACTTTTCATGTATTTAAACACTGGTCCAGTCTAGCCAAAATGGGAAGAAGTCCCGTTTCATGAGCCTGGAAGACTGTGTATTAGAGCACAGACCTGCTAGTGACAACTTCACAAGGAGGAATACTTCTTGTTCTCACTGATAATATCCTTGCAGCAAGGGCCAACAACATCTTTGCATGTGAAAGGAATCCTGTGGCCACTGTGAGGTTTTCTTTTATTACTGTCACTCAGCCCCAGCATCCTTTCTGGGTGCAATTTTAGAGAAAAAAAATATGTTCATCAAGAAGCAGATGTTCAGGTTGAGCAAACCAATCATGGGGTTTCTGAAATGAAGTAAACAATCTGAGCTGAGAAAGGATGAAATTACAGTATTTCATTGAAGATTTTTGTAGGTTTTCTTGTTGAGACAACTTTTCTGTATAAACAGCTTATGTTTTGCTGTTCTAAAAAGCAAAATAGGAAAATAATAGTAAGCCTCCCAAAATGAAGCAAAACATGAGTTCGACCCAAAAGAAAATTATTGAATGTTTTCCAGTTCAGGCAACACACTGAAAAAATCAATTGTCTGCGTACGATCTCTGTGTTATCCAATGCAAAGCAAAAGGATTACAGAGAAATAGGGAAACAACTGAGAAACTGAAAGGGGGAAAATAACCATCATTTGTCTTAAAGCTAAATACAAATTAAAAATGCAGGCAATGCATGTAGTCCCCCAAGGGACAGATTTTCTTCTAATTAACAATATCTTAGTGTCCTAGACATCTGCATTAAAAAAAAGCCAACCCTCTGGATTAATCCTGCTGTAACATTGTAGCTAGAATCTCTAAGAATTAAAACCCAGCCCAATCCCAGATTTACTTATACTGTAATTACTGGAAATGTGGAGAGTTTATTTTCTTCCATATACTGAACTGAAAAGCAAAATGTTAGGAAAAAAAAAAGAGAACGATAAATATCGTTGTTTTTTTACATGGATATACAGCCATTCACTTTCTTCTTTGGATGTTTGCATTATCCCAGACATAATAACAACTTTTTTTTTTATTTCTAATTGTGCTAGTTAATTTTTTCTACTTCAAAAATAAATGAAAATAAAATCCTGGCTGTGCAGTCCCAGCAGACCTGACAGACAATAGTACCACAGGAGGGATGGGTCTTCCCCACTACCTTTAATTAAAAGCCCAAACAAGAGTGTAAGCAGATGAGGGGAACGATGGGGAATACTGGGTCAGAATGTGTTTTTCAAACAGTTGAGAATGATTTTGGGAGGATGAGGACACTTTTACTGAGAGGTAAGCATTTAAAAAGCTTTCATCACGTTGGCGATGCCTGAGTTTTTTCCTCACCCATTTTTCCTCACTATCTCAGACCTTTCTATTGACTTCAGCAGAAAAACTTCTGATGAGTGTGAGTGGATCTAAAAGTCACAATCAGGCCCTTGATTAAAGATTCAGCCTCCCTAAATAGGATACCTAGATAGATGTGATCATATTACTTGTGCTTATTTTTAAATAAGAAATGCTTCTCTGATTCACCAGCAAGGCTATTGCTAGATTCAGTTGCTGCAGATTAAAAAAAAAAAAAAGCTCTTTCATTACAATTACTGATAGATACATTTTTAGTTTGATTTCAGGAGTACTCTGTCTCGCTTTCCTTCCTTCCCCTCATTTCACTGTGTATAAAGCAACCAGCCCCTGGGCACAACATCACTCGGAGCGGGTGGGTGCCAGCAGGGTGGTAGCATGTGGAAGGCTTTGGGCTCAGGTGAAAGGACTCAGAGGACAAATGTGAAAGAGGGAAAATAAACCGGAGCACGTGTGAAACACAGAGGCTTCAAGGGAATTACCAAAAAGCTTTGGGACTAAATCTGGGCCCTGGAACATTGTGGGAGAGGAGAGAAATAATTATGCTTTTTATTATGACAAGTTTCCAAAACCAATGACAGAATTCACTGTCAAGATTTTTTTCTGGAGCCCCAAAACTGCAAGTACTCCTATATAAGCTGCTCTTAAGCAGACAGACACTATGTATTTTGTATTTGAAATAGGGTATGTCTCAGCAGCTTCCAAAAGGATTGAATACAAGATGCTATACAAAACTAGGCCATGCCTTGCAAATCTGTAGGAACCACTGGTTTCCATCTGTTTCAAACCAAAGGGTAGGTTTTGCCTCCCTGTGCTTTAAGCAGCTGCAGGGTAAACAGCTGCATCTCAGCTAGTTAGCTTAAATCCCCTTTCTCTAATGTGGCAAAAGACAGGTATTCTTAGGGTGCAGTATATTTGACCTGTTTTACATGTCAGCTTAAGGGTGGATGACATAAATCTTATCCTAAAAGCTCTGAGCCCAAGTTAAACATTCAGAGAAAGCATGTAAGTTTGCTCAAATCAGCCCCTCCCCAAATGTTTCGGCATTTGTGGACTTTAAGTTATTTCCTCCCTTTCCCAAAAATATCAGCCAACATTTTTCAGCTTTCAGTTTCTCCATTTGGGGAAAACATTGTTACACAGAAACAAAATATTTTCCGTCATCTCTAATGCAAGCGTGTGCATTGCTTAATGTATGTGTGCGTGGCGATGCCTTTTCTTGCACCGGGAGCTACTAAGACGGCTGGGAGTTTGCAGGACTGGGACTCTGGTCAAAGTTACACCATGGGAAAGGCTTGGTGCAGCCTGGATTTTGGTTGTATCAGTCCCTCAGAGCTGTGAGAGTTTCTAAAGACATCTGACCCCGTTTGTTCTTTCTAAAAATGATGCCTTGATACACATCAGTGAACTTGTTAGTTGGAGGCAGTCATAGGGATGCTGGTAGCTTGTAGAGAAGCACACGATTCATTTCCCACACAGCACTTCCACTGATCTCTTTTTAATATCGGTCTCTGATGCCCTGCTCTCACTGAAAAGCATTGTGTGGTACACGCGATACAAATAACACCAGAGGTTTTTTTTTTCCATAGGGCTATTTTTGACAAGAGCTGTTGCTCTGACAGCAGATCGCTCGATCAATTCTAACTGAATGTCAGCTAAAGGACAGCTTTTCAGTTTTCTCTTTTTCCCTTTTCTTCATCACTAAGAAAAATGAAGCGGTGGGTGTTGATGTATGACAGTTTTACTAAAATATCTAAAGAGTACAGTTCAGTTTAAGAATAGATTAGCACCAAGAGGAATAATCACCGGGGCTTCCACGCCTGCTCTTCTTCTTGCTCGGACAAAACGGGTTTCCAGAGAAGCACCATTTGCACAAGGAGCATGTAAGAGATGTAGGATTAGGCCCTTTGAGTTGGCTCGTAGGGTAGCTGGGATGCAGAGCAAGCATCCCCCAGCCCCTTAGGACCTGGAGGGCTCTCCTCAGTGGTGTTTCCACACACAATAGCTGAATTCAGCATCTACCAAGGATAACTGCCAAACTCCCGCCAAGCTCCACGGTGCTGGATCGGGGCCAGGGGCGAGCAAACTGGAAACCAGCAGCATAGGTTTGCCTGGTGTCACTGGCTGGTTGGGGAAAGCCCAATTCTCTTGACTCCTGGCCAGAGTATATCATCCCCTGCTTCCAGCAAAACCCAATGGGAAAACCATGCGCCAATCTAAAAGATGTCATATGTTTCAAATGGGACAGTGAAAACCATCCACTCTTTTTTGTGGAGTTTTTCCATGGAGCTTCACAAAAATAGGCTGACAGGTGGTTCCAGAGCTTTGCCGGAACTCATGGATTACCAGGCCAGAAGGAAGCATCCTGTGGCTGTCAGATCTGCAGTATTGGAAGATACAAGCTGGAGAAAATGCCCTGATCTTTTTCAAAAACTTGTGCCTATGGGCAGTCTCTCTTTTTACTTGCTCACTTCGTGACACACCTGTGCACACATACATACATACACATCTAAACACACAGAAGTCCCAAAGCATTTTTTTCAGAGAGATTCTTCTCCTTTCCACACTCCAGTCTTACTTAAACATGCCTAAGAGTTTACTCTCTCTGAAAATAACTCTCTGTACTAGCTTTTTGAAGTGCAATTGTATCTGAAATAGTAAAGGGGATAAATGCATAACAAACTGCATCCTTCACTAACACTTATCTCAGATCAATTGATAATCCCTTGTCAGGCTGATTACTGTCAAAACCAGGACAATCGAAGGCATTTTTCATTCCCACCACTGCAGCTGTTGTCTTCTTCTGTTAGCCCAATTAAGCAAAGCGAAAAGGAGTAGCACCGTATCAGTGCCAATTTGCCTTAGGATGTAAATTGTCGTCTTGTGTTTGTCCATAGCCAACACTGCAAGAATAACAAAGCGATGCCGTAAAACTCAACCGCTGTGCTGAAGACACAAAGGAACCGTTTTTTCCCCCTCCAGCTCAACATGGCATCCAGCCACGATGCCCCATGAGAGGCGCCGGCCCTCCCTCAGCCCCACGGATAGCGGGGCTGTGCACGGCCGCCCTGTGTCGCCTGTGGCCAGCCCCGTGCCCGTGCTGCCGGGGGGTCGGGGCTCAGCCTCGCTCGGCCTGCGCCCAGCAGAATCGAACTCCTTCCCCCCACTACTCCGGAGATGAGGGGTTTTGCTGGGTGCCGTCATGAAAGCTGTTTTCCCTCCTCCACCTCTCCTCCACGTTTGACAGGAGAGAGCCCTACACCTTTCAGCTTGGAAAACACAAAGGAATCGGTAATTTTCTCTGGCGCTGTTAGCCAAAGCCCTCCTGGAAATGAGCTGACGCGATTATTGTAGAAGGGTAGCTGACTTCTGGCAACAAATGCCGAAGAAGCGCATCACCCTTGTGGCTTGTTGTCTACATGGCAGGACACCCTGTTGTGTGCTGGATTGTCACATGTAATCTATGCAAATGCAGTCATTAGCTTTAGCAGATGTTTTTTATTGTCCTGCTTCAAAACTGAAAAGAGATCAGCAGGGATTTTTGTTTTCTTACCTAGATTTTGAGGAACAGAATAAATTGCAACAACCTGTTGTTAATGTGAACGCACCCTTCCTGGTACATAAGGCTGTGCACCTACTTCCACATTTTATTTACTGCTTTTCATTTTCTTGATCTAAATTTTAACAAAAATCCTCGTAACAGTGTGAGGAAAGTAGCTTTGTGTTTGTCTGTCTGTCACACAGGGAGACAGATACCTCAGCAAGGTATCAAAGAGGAGAATCGATGTCAGCAGTAAGTTCTTCATTCCTGGTCTTTGCTACCAGGCAGTGCCCCTCATCACAAAATGCCCCCTTTGCTCTCCTTAGGCTCGTTCATCTCCGTTAGGTGCCTACGCTAGATATCAGAGCAGCGGGCAAGGTAGTTTGGATGCAGCCACTTGGTTTGGGGGGCGAGAGGGTTTAATGGCATGAATGCGGGCCATTTTGTGCCTGTTGTCCCACCGCCAGGCAGGACCCCGTGCAGAGAGCAGATAAAACCTCAATGTCCCATCCTTGAGCCACGGTCGGGCCATGAGAGCTTGGGGAGGGTGTGGGGGGCACACAACCACTGTCCGACCGCGAGAGTTTGCGGTGGGAATTGAGACTGGAGCAGGGACCAAGGCAAGACCGACATCAAAGAGGCAAGAAAGAGGGTGAAGCCGAACTAAGAGGATTTGGTGGGGGCTGTGCCAGGGAGCCCCTGGAGCAGCCATATGGCCGCAGGCAGTGCCGGGCACCACCAGCCTCCGCTGCCCCTGTGACCGTAGAAGCAGCTTCTTCTCAGCAGCCCGGCAAGTGGCCCTGCTGGGGTGGCGGCGGGCTCCCCACCTGCCCTCCCTACGCTCTGCAGCTGCTCGCCGGGACCTGCCGAGCCTCCGCAAGGCGTGGGGAGAGGGCAGGGAGGGTTTGGGAGCCGCAGATGAGGGGAGAAGGGAGCGGAGGGCTCGAGCAGCCCGGCAGAGCTCCGCACCCCGCAGCCCTCCCCGGCAGCCCCCCGAGCGCAAGCCCATCACCCGTGGGCACAGTTCAGGGCGTCGGGCTGCACTACGGTAATTAAGCGTGGATCGTGCGTCTATCTCCTGGATGTTTAAATGTGAACCAGTTTAACTGAGTTTTAATTAAAGCTGTTGTGAATTGGCTTAAATCTGTGCTCCTTCAGTTCTCTAGGAAGGTTTTCACTGCAGAGGTAGGATGGTATCTCAGGGAGGCAGGAGGGTTTGAGCTGGTTAATTTCTAGAGGCGTGTGAAAAACCTAAACATGCTGACCCAAATGCAGCTCTTGGAAAGGGCTCAACTCAGTGTCCTTGGAAATCAGTGAGCCCAGTTGCTCCGGGAATGGAGTCCCATGGAGACTGGAGACATTCGGCCTTACAACTCTCTGTCCCGAGTGCAAGGTACGCTTTCTCTCTCTGTTTTCTCCAATGTATATAAATAGGTTTGTGCATCCTAAAGAAAACCAACCCTACCAAAATATTCCATCTCACAAATAAAAGGGGAAGGGTAAGAAAAAGTCCAAAACACATCAATTAGCTCCCTTACTGCACAATTGGAAAGCACTTAGACGGTGATAGAAAGGCACATAAAATAAGATAGAGCAGAACACAGTAGCAGAGAGCATTAATATAAATTTGGTGTGACTCCAGCATTTGACTTGCCTTTTGCACTGCAAATACAGTGAAGCATTTTAAGGGAACAGTGCTTTCTATTAATCATTTATAGTATTGATAGGGTACTTGTAAGAGTCTTTTTTTTTTTGTACACTGAACATTATGGATGTTCAATTATAATAAAGCATTCAAAACTATTTGCTTCCAGCTAGGGAGAAAGATTTCCAGAGAAGTTTCTCTTGACATGAAAAGTGAAAAGTCATTTACACTAAGGAAATACATTAACTTGCTATCAGTTAAGAGAGTATAGTATTCTCAAGAGGTTTCTGAAAATTCTAAGTATCTTAGCATCAAATGGTAAAATATTATCTTGTAATAAGGTGTTTGTGCAAAGTTTGTCATGTTTCTTTCCCACTTAATAAGAATTAAAGAGAACAAGAATGACACAGGATACTTTTAAAATGTCAGGAAGTAATAATCAAACACTTCCATCTGCCTTCATTTCACACTGGTAACATGTTTTTCACTCTCCTTGTTTGAAAGTGGGAAGACTAGAGCATGACACTATGAATCTCTGTTCAATGTGTTTCTCTTTACTGAGGGTTTCCTGCTATAAGCCATAGCTGGACAACCATACTACTGGGCTAAATTACAAAGGCAGGGCTTTAAAATGTAGTTATTTTTATACCACATCTGCAACACCAGGATCAAGCAGAACCCCGGGGACCTGGTTGTGTAAGACAGTGCTATCAGAGATGTAGAAAGCTGCACTTGCCAGTAATTTACATCAACACATTTTCAAGTGAGAAGTACAGATCTAGGCAATGCATAAACCGTAACTTGAATGCCCACATTTGCATTTAAGCATCCTAATAAACAGCCAGATGAAAGCACCAAAAATCAAAGTCGTAATACAAAAATACCAGCTGACTTAACTCGGAGCTCAGCCAGGCCCTGCAGAGCCTGAGCCACAGACTGAGCAGAGCAGTGAGGCTATACATTTTGGGGTGGGGATGCTGGAAGGGGTGGCTGGACGCACCATGCCTAGCCCTGGGTCAAATCAGGAGACAGTTGCCAAAATCCTGGTTCCCTGCTGCTCCCGTTCCCTGTGGCTGGAGACCCCTGAGGAACACCAAGGAGATTCCCCTTGCACAGAGTCGGGGAAATACAGAGTTGGAGGTTCCCCACGGAGCCGAGAGGGGAATTCCCTTTCCTGTAGGTCTCATGAGGACTGCAGGAGAAGCGAACACCTCTGATCCCAGACCCTCAGCCCTCTCCAAGAGCAGATGAGCACCTCCAGGGGAAGCAGCCAGGGAAAAGGAGAGCCGTGGACAGCGTGGAGGAAGATGCCAAACGCCTCCTTCCCAGTAAGGCACGTCATCGTGCCCAAGTTACGCACGATGCCTCCGGGAGCCTCCTGGGCCGTGTTTGATACGCCTCATACTTACCAGTTTGGGGTCTTTGCCCCAGGCTGATACTTTCTGTCAGTAACAACGTGTTTATCTCACATGTAAAAAAGATTGGATATCACTGAATTATAGAAAACACTGACCTCATATGTATTGCATCATTTTTTCCCTTGATGTGCGCAAAGACGTCACTATTAGAGACGTAACAGGCTCCATATAGTAAACAGTGATTGTTGAAAAGGTGTTTTTTCTGTCTCTGTGCTCATTTAAGCAGTTTTCTGTAAAAACTCAACTGGGAATTTCCTACAGAGTCTAAAACCACCAGACCAGTTTAATCCCTGCTTGCTTTATCTGCATTTCTAAGTCTCAGAATTATTTAATTAGTAACCAGTATTACAGCACATGTGGATTGCTGTCCTATTAAGAGAACAATTTTTTTTGCAGGATTGAAAAAAAAATAAATTGCAAAACTCCTTTACTCTTGCCCAGACCCCAGCCATTCAGCTGGACACATTGGGGCTCCTGTGTTTGTGAAACAGTCTTATTTCTGAGCACATTCCTTGAGTTTTTGCACCAGGGAACCTGCAGACTTTTGAAACTCTTTCTGTTGCTCCTCTAGAACACAAAGTGTACCATGAACCACTGCTATCAAAATAGAAATGGCTGATTTTTTTTTTTCTTTTTCCATAAACGTACGAATAACTTTATTGAACTCTGGGACAGAAATAGTAATCACTCCTGACATCTTGCAAAGCACAAGGAGCTGGTGTAAGCTGGGGTTGGTCGCAGTGAGTGCATACAGCCCCACACTCCCAGAGGCTCTGCAGGACCCACCTTGCCATCAACATTTTCACTTTCGCAAATCTTAGCCACTAATTTTATTTGCAGCAAATGACACAAGACTTAGTTTTGCTCTGGGGAGAAACAACTCTTACAGACAGCTCTTATATTTAGCATGTCATCTTTTCAATTGTTTTCCACATTCTCCTTAAAAGCTGATCAAAGCCATAGATTTTTAGCATGAAAGATAACCACAGTAGCCGTCTTCCCCATTTCAGTACCAGAACAAGCACTAGTCACCTTGTAGTGGCTACACATACATTAAGAGCACTGGTTTATGCCAGTCTTACCGTCATCGCCACAAAGGAACATTCGTGCCTGATTTTGCAAAACTTTGCTATTGAAATAAAAAAAATGCACAAATTCTGCTTGATTAGGAAGGTACCTGATCACTGGAGTCATGGGAAATGGGACTAGAGTGGTGTTGGCTTTGTAGTCCACTGGGTATAAACTGGGAAAGAAGCTGGAGGTAGCCAAGAAGGTCCTGAGGAGACAGAGCTCAGTCAGTGTCACTCATGAGACCTCCGTGGGCTCCGGTGGCTCTGCACCAAACTGAGATGAGAGAGCAGAGAGCAGGTGGGCTAAGAAATGAAGATTTTTTTAAAAAAAAAAGCACAAAAGGATGGGGACAAAAAAAATGGTAAGGCCATGGCATACAGAAAATACAATATGCAGGAGTAAACGCCTTGTCTTCCGTCTCTAACATAGAACATAGACTTCAGTTCACCTGGGAAGTACCCCTGGCTGCTGTAGCTGACGTGGAGGCTGGTACCGACGCAAGCGATGCCCCAGGAGGCCAGATCACAGGTGTGGGCAGACCCTGCCCAAGCCCCAGTACCCGCCGTTTTGTGGTGGGGCCAGCACATCAGTCGCGCTGAAAAGCAATCTACCGCAAAGCAAAGCTGGAAACACGGCTGGAGCGCCGGCAATGCAGACTGGCAGAGCAGCCAGCGGTCTGAAATAATGTTTTGAAGGCAGGAGCAGCCATGGGTGCTGCAACAGTCACTCCCAAACCCGGCCGCTCCGGAGGTGTCTCACCACCACTAACACCGGTGGGAGCGACAAGGAGCGAACCCTCGCAGATGTTCACGCAGGCACCGCCTGGCTAGAAATACTGCCCGTCCTCTGCTGCTTTGCCGACGTTAAACGGACGGGCTGGAAGGCCAAGCGAAAGGCCAAAATGGCCACGTTGCAGTGCTGCATCCCGGAGGGTCCTCCAACACCTGGGGCGACTCAAAGGAGAGTCTAGCCAAAGCCAGCAGCTTCTCCAGCACACACGCTGATGGGAACATCGTCCCTTGCTTAAGGATGTGATGGATTCAATGGCCATGTGTGATTTAAGTAACTGCAGAATTCAGAGAGCCAAACTGATGTGTCTGTGACAGACAATTTATTTTAAAAAATTAAAAAAAAATACAGAATCGCCAGTCTTTTGAAGTGACGAAGACTTGGAGAGTCAACAAGGAATTCACAAGAGCTCAGTGAAAAACAAAACCTCAAACCCAAGAGCTGCCAGCTGACAAGAGCAGCCTGGAATTATTTGTCTCAATTAGTTAAATTCGTGATTTCACTTCCCCCAGGGTGGTTTTTTTGTATGTTTACAAAGTAACTTCCTTAAATCTTGACAGAGCAGCTAAATGTCAAGACTCTCAATTCATATTACTTTTTCTTTCACAAGTTTTGTGGGAGAACATCATTTCACTACTCAGGTTTCTGTTTCTCTGGCTATTCAACAGATCAGTAATAAGGTGAATTAATGTTTTTATGGTAATTTAGGTTCCTTAAATTGATGATGCTGCGCAAGTGGAAAAATAATTAGTACGAGACCTCCTGGTGCCTACAAAACTCACTGCAGTTGCGGCTGTAGAAGATCATTACTTTTTATTTACTATAGAATCTGTAGGTTAATGTGAGACCCTTTTTTCTTGCTTTCATCTATGTGAGAACTGCAAGAGGCTATGGCTGTTTCTTGCTTTCCAAGTACAGAAATACAGTCTGTTCCAGCACAACAATTTTTGTATTTCTGTTAGTTGGTGTAAGGCTGTGCCTATTTGCCCTTGATATGTGTTTAATTAGGTCTACAATATTCCATAATTAATCTCTTAAACAAGATCTGAAATGAAGATTAGTTCTTGTTAGGATTCTCGGCTTACTCATCTCTTCTTACTACATGAAAGAGTCAATGCGTTTATCTCAGATACTCTGTTAACTCTTCATGCTGTTACCCTGGTCCAAATATTCCTTCCAACGCTTCCAATCAATATATACTAAAAAAGTTTGGCAATCAGAAAAAAAAACAAACCAAAAAAACAAACAAAAAGGCAGCTAACAGCATTCTGAGATGGGCTGGATTTTTCCCCTAGCCAGGCTCACACCTATAAAATCTCTTCCACTAGCAGGTCTCCTGCATGCCCTTCACTCCCATTGAAGCAAAAGAAAAAACAGCCTGCATGATCGCTCTGCTGCAAATTTTCCTCTTTCCACCCCAGCTCCCAGCCTGAATGTGCTTTGTCTGGGCTGCTGCTTTGATGTTGCATGAGGCAGCTTTGAAACAATAACTTGAAGACAGCATTAAAGCCAGCCAAGAGTAAAACATCCAGCTGCTACCGTGCAATTGTGCAGATACGTGCCATGGCTTTGCAGGGAAGCTGGAGATGGCCACGAGCCCCCAGATTCGGGACCACAGGCTGCCTCTCGCAAGGAGCAACGTGAAAGCTGGGCAGGAGCAAAGCTCCGTCCTCCCATTTTGAACCGTTCACTACTTTGAGTGCAAAGAGGACGGATACAGCCCTGCCAGAGCTCTCGTCGTATGTCGGGTTTGAACAATGGAGGATTGAGAGGGGGAAAAAAAGTTGTTTTTGTGTGTGTGCATCTGTCAATAAGGGAGCTTAAGCTGAGGATGAGGGGTACTCAGGGAGATTAAGCGTAGCAGATTTATAGGTGAAATCTGGTTAGTGTTGATGCAAAAGGTTGTGGGGGGGAGATTTTCAAAAGCACATATGGGAGGCGACTGCTTGCATACTGTTGATTTTCTATTTTGGTGCCTAGCTCTCATCACTGTATGACAGTCTTGTGAAGCACCGGAGCTCCTGGAGACAGTGGAAGATGCCCATGAAGCAAGCAGGTCGATGAGTCAACGCTGACACCCTCACCCACCGCGGAAAGGGAGGGGGAGGGAAACCATGGGAGAGACACCCCCATTCTTCCCCTATTGCAAAGTGAATGTAATGCATTGGTCCCCACTCCCCATGCGTTTTCCAAAGAAGGGGTAGCTCAGGTGGACATCAAGGAGGAGACATGTCATTCGAGAGCTATTGGCAGGGTTCCAGCTTTGCAAGCAGGAGTCATCACTGCATCAAGGAGCACTAAGAGAGGATTGTGACCCCTGACTCCACTTTCCCTGTCATTAACCCACCCTCAGCTGCAGGCAATCCCTTCTTCTGCTCTGTTTTGTCCAGACTTGGGTGATGGCACCCAAGCACCCGCAGCAGAGATGGCACTAGCTGCGCCCTCACACACATGGAGCGGGGAGAGGGGGATGTAAAAGCAGGAAGGGCTTTAGCAAAGCTCTGAAGCTGGAGCACTACGGCTCTTTGCTCGCTGTCAGGAAGCTGCAGCAGCTGCTCCACCACATGCACTTTGTTTTTTTTCCGAAGGCAGAAAAATAAAGTAGGTCACTACTTTATTTGCCAGAAGCAGAGATTAAGGATATTAGGAAGGAGCACAATATAGTGTAAGCTGTCGATGAAAACACTGGTGATCCAACCTGCATGGGTTTATACATGACATGAATGAGAAACTCAGTTGCTGACATGAAAAACAGAGATCATGTTCGGATACTACATGAAGAAGAGAGGTCACGTATTCTAGTAATAGAGGAAAATATGCATTAGAGGCTATTAAAGCAAAGATGTAAAGTTTCTGGCTCTTGAAAGAACAGTAGACAAAGTAGAAAAAGATTAGCTGTCACACAGATTGTAGAGTACTAATCAAGTCCTTGTTTATTTTCCTTAAGAGGTCTCCGTTTCTAAAGCACTGCACACCTACAAAGCCCCTTCAAGTTGGTGAGAGCTGTGGGTAACCAACAACATTTAAGATGACTAACCTAGTGCAGGGAGCAGCAGGACATCATCTATAGGACCACTGCTATAAATCCCTAGCCATTAGGTACACATCAAGCATTGTCGCATAGCGAAGGGCTCGGGTGTTTTGCTGTTAAATCTTCACATAATGAGATGACAATTGTTCACGCTCCCTGTTCAGGCATGTCCCATCCGGCAAGAAACAGGAAACATTTTATCTAAGACATGTCCAATTACAAACAATTGTCAAACTCTAGGAAAATGAAAGAACAGAAAAACCTTTTTTTTTTTTTTCTTTTTTTTCTTAAGGTATAAAAAAGACATCCACTGAGGAGCTACAGGAGATAATACACACAAATTATACAATGCAACAAGAATACCTGTACAAAATTCTCACAAGTGTGAATTATACATTTCAATGAAGTGTATAATTCAAAACTTTGAAGTTCTCCCTCCCTTGGACTCCTCTCTTGCAACTATGTCCACATGGACTTGTCCTACACAAGCAAGGAGGCAGTAGCACTTGTTAAAAGCAGTGAAGGTGTTCAGAAAACACCCCACCAGCATTTCACTATTGGGATCCCTCCTAAGCAAGTGTGTCAAAGAGGAACCAAAGCTTTTGCAGGTGGTCAGGAGACTGCGAGACCACCACACTCGTTTCCATTTGCAAAAAAGTAGGGATTTTAAGATTAGACACTATTAAAATGTGTAATGCCTTGGAAAAAAAACAACACCTCAAGGGACACGAGGACAGAGACTGGGAAGATTTATATGCAAGTCATTATTCGTGAGGTTTTTCTCATTTCTAAATCCCCTTTCTTTCGCTATTTGAAGAAGGGCTCCTGGAAACAGCTAGCACTGCAGTCTCAGCCTGCCTTCCTGTGCATGTTTCTGCCTGG
>JAVJGG010000027.1:6137872-6177804 GCA_035590195.1 Aviceda cuculoides | reverse complement strand
CTCAGCCTGCATTCCTGGGCATGTTTCTGCCTACCCCCCCCCCCCCCCCCAACTAGATACAGCCTTATTTGCCACGTAAACCCAAACCAGGGCTTTCACATTGTCCAGAGCTCACCTACACAGCAGTGAGGATGCAGGCCCAGTTCCCCAAAGCCGAGAGCCCCCCCTTTGCCCTTCCCACGAACACGCGGGGAGTCCCGGGACACGGCGGCAGGGACGAGGTCGGTTGGTGCCCCTACGTTCACAGAGGAGGCTGTAGGAAGAGCAAAGGCAGAATAACGCACGCGTGGCTTTACTGAGGGAGCCGGTCAAGGCAGGCACCAGCCTAAGACACCCTCTGGACACGGGCTCCGTGCTGCCCCTGTACGTCACAGCAAAAGAGCCTGGAGCTGGTTTCAACCTTGGGGGACCAATAGTCTCACACTTATCCTATGGGGGAGACATGATTCATCCTTCGGAGTCAGTCGAGAGAAATCTGAAGCGAGGCAGAGGTCTTAAAATAGGTTACCTGGATGACTGCCTAGAAACATCTCTTTCTTCCCATTGCCTACAAGGGAATCCAGAGGACTTTCAAATGCTGTTACCTAACACCAGGACATAAGCACTTCGATATATACTTGCTCCGGTTGCCCTGTGCCACAGGAGGGGAGGACTGCAGCCACGCTCACCGGTGGGTTAGACAAGGAGGGGAGGACTGCAGCCACGCTCACCGGTGGGTTAGACAAGGAGGGGAGGACTGCAGCCACGCTCGCCGGTGGGTTAGACAAGGAGGGGAGGACTGCAGCCACGCTCACCGGTGGGTTTGGCAAGGAGGGAGAGGTGCTGCGGCAGGCGGCCGGGCCTGAGGACTTGCAACCCAGCCGGAGGAGCTGGCAGCAGCCGTTAGCAGGATAAGCAGAGCTCGGAGTTTTAGTCCCTGCTTCACCATAGGCAGAGAAACCTGGTGCCTTGATGTTATTTAGCTGATTCTGAACAGCTTTGTAGAAAGATTTTTAATACTCTCATCTTCGTTAACTACTGCTTAATTTTGTACTTGCCAGTTTCTCCAAGGTCTCTAGATACAACAGTTTCAATTCTCCTGTTTACAAAGGAAAGCTAGTGCATTAAAACTGTGTATTAACCTTCCATTCCACTTCAGAATTTTGTTTTGTGTGAAGTTATTATTCCTTGGTTTTGCCTCACAAGCTTATGGAAGATTTAATATCTTGATTTTCACTGGTACTTATCTTTAGCATTTTTTCTTACCCAATAGATCTGCTGGAACTGGTGATGAGGGGGAATGCTACTGTCTAGCTTCTGCAGAACTTACTTTTTCTGCTTTACAAGCTTTTTAAGACACAACAAATACCAGCCAGCTTAGAGTAAAAACAGCACTTCAGCATAAAATATTCAGACTGTGCCAACACTGGGGACCTTCATCTGGCAGCTATATACTGTCGTTCTAAGCATCTAGATATAATATTGGCATTCTGCAATTTGATAGAAATTTTAAGCAGCTGGGGAGGAATTGTTATTCATTGTGATTCTAGTACCTCTTCGTGGATTAATTTTAGATATTTTCCAGATAATACTATTAGAAAATAGAATTATCTATAGATCAAGCTTCTGGGCCCTCAGTGAAATCAGTCCACACAAATACCACACAAAATAAGACTAAATCTTTGACCTGAATAGATTGCAATCCAAGCAAACCAAAGGCAGAACTGATGAAAAGAGGATATTATCTCAGTTTTCCACAGGCAAACAGGAGTAACATGGAGATTAAAAGACTTATCTGAGGTCAGAGAAAGCCTGCATCAGACCCCGCCACTCAACTTGCATCTCCCAAAGTTCCACATTTATCTATGAAGCCATCTTCCTACTCTCATACAATCATAAGAGATAATTTTTAAAAGTTAGAGAATTAACCCTCAGTTTATTACAGTCTGGAAATTATTACGATACTTCTAAGAGAAACCAAATATCTTTCACTGAATCTTGTGTCTGCTAGTAATTTAACAGTTTCTCCAGAGAGCTGGGGTACAATAAAATTTTTTTGCTTGCTCCCCCTAGAGAATCTGGCATATAGGAATATTTACAAACTACTTGAAATGCTTTGGTGAAAGCAAGTTGTGTAAATGCACATCTGTGAGAGACTGAAAGAGTTAATGTCTCAAATATTGTGGTGGGGCAAGTTCTGAGTAACAATGACCCACAGGTGAGCAGAAGCCGACCAGCACCCATCAGCAACAGGACAGGGAGGACACACGGGAGGGTGCGCAGTTCCCTGTTCAGATAAGCGGAGCGGGACACCTCACCATGCACGGCCAGAGATCAAACAGTGGTCACGTCTGCAGGGAGGGAGAAGTTACTCCCCAAACGACCCCCAAGCCCACCGACCCATTTCCGAAGGTTCTGAAAGCAGGAACAGCACCTAATTAGCCGAATATTAGTTCAAGTGCCCACCCGAAGGAGGGGCAAGGAGATGATAAAGGGACACAAACTGAAGCCCCGCGTGTGTGTGCCCTCTGGAGCTGGACCCGGGCCCATAGGGTGGCAGGACCAACACTGGACCCAGGACTGGTGACATCTTTCTCTTCTCTTTTCCTCTTTCCTTTTCCATAGTCCCCACACCTCATCCCTTTAGACACAAAACCGTTGACCAAGTCTGGGACTAAGAGTGGATCCAGCCGCCCCTGGGCTCCTCTCTGAGAAGGAGTCTAGAAAGCAAGGGAGTCTGCTCTGAACCTTGTGACCCAACGGGAGGGATCTCCTGATTTTCTACCCTGAATTGATGTATATGGTCACCACGGGTTACGCGGCTTACTGAGGTGGTTTCATGCCAATTCCTGTTGTGAGGAACCCCGTCACCTACTGTTACACCTTCCAAGTTCAGTTTGCTTCTGTCACAAATAAAATGTTTAACTGATCGTTTGTGTTGTTTCACCTTAATTTAGCCTGAGGGAATTCCAAACTCACCACGACTCCCTGGACTGTCCAGCCCACGTTGTGACAACATCATCTGTTTTGTTAGACTCGCCACATAAAAAGGAAATACTGCTTTCTGTACCAATGACTACGTTATTCCACAACTTACCTCGAAGTGAATCTCCAAGATTCACAGCGACCAAAACTAACAGGTAACAAATGACTATCTTTGGTGTATAGCACAGCTGCTGGCCATCACGCAGATGGCAATTTATATCTGTGTTTCAAACTCTGTGTTTTGAGAGAGGGGAGAGAAGGATTTCCTACATGCCCAAGGGAATAAACACCTCAGCTCTACACACCACGTGGGGCTTCATCACTGCTGAGGAACACCTCAATGGAGTCGCCACTACGGACCCTGCTCTTCCGCTTCCCAGTTCAATGGATTCAACTGTCGGCGCCACTTCTTGCCCTCAGATCTTGGTATACCTGTGGTATCGTGGCACATCTGGAACACGCCTTGGAAATGACGAGGATCCAACACCAGTATCACCGAGCCCTTTGGGAAATGCAGCTGTATGGGGAAACAATATTCCTCGGGGATATCACAGGTTAAGCACACAAAGAACATCTCCTTTTAGCATCGCAAAGCTCTGCAGAAACCCACTTTTCAGTTCTAGCCTGGCTTTCCCAGCAACATACTTAGAGCGCAGACCACTTCAGAAACACTCCCCTTGTCAGAGCCAACCCATCTATTTAGAATAGTCTCCTCTGGCCCAGCAGGCCCAAGTCTCCCTACCCGGGGTAGGGACTGTGGTTCAAAGCCTTCTCCTTACCCAAGCTGGTCTCACTGCATCCCCTGAGCCCCAAGGAGTCTCAGAGCACTGGGCCAGGAAGATGAAGACCAGGGTTTTACAGTGATCTTAGCCCAAGTACCTCAGAGTTTTGCTCCCTCTTACACCCCTTTCCTTGGCTTGACTTCCTGCATCTCGGTTAGTTATCTGCTTCCCTTGGCAGGACGGAAAGTGCCACGAAGCTCCATGGCAAGCTTTGGTCATCACGGAGAGGCCGAAGGTGAGCGGGGGCTGGCTGCTCTGCCGGGCTTTCTGCTGCGCTGCCACCCTGCTCAGCCCAGCACGCAGCTTCGGCAGCAGGACAGCCCTGCCCAGAGGTAGGATTGGGCACCCACCTTTGAGCTGCTCCGGATTCCAGACTTTTAACCTCTAAAAGCAGGAGGGACGTGACTCGCGGTGCCCGAGTGGGTCACCCCAGGCTCCCTGCACAGGCGAATGACAGAAACGGACATTTTCACCACGGGGTTGGTACGACTTATTTCAGATGCGCACCTTTGCCCGAGGACAGCCGGGCACCAGAAGCGGCTGTTCACCTCTGCGAGGAGCTAAGGGTGACCAGCTCAGAGGTGATGTCTGCCCAGCAGTGGGCAGGTAAAGCTGGAGACGAATCCCACTGGGTGCCGCTGGGACCTGGGTACACGCCAGCAGCTCGTGATTCCTCCTTCAGGTTTGCTGGAAAGGGTGCTCAAGGGTTTTAGTAATTTACACGGATGCTGGCTCAAGCGGGCAGAGTAATTTCATCTCCCTTTCCATTGCATTTCTATGATTTACAGCTTTGACAGGTATTCCTGCATTGCCTCTGTTCTATTAAGTTAGCGGTAAGATCTTGAGGCAACCTTAAAAGACTTTGCACAACTAATCTAACATTACTTGCTTGCTGAAGCTCTCATATGAAATTCACTTCCACACACCTCTTCTAGCCAGTACAAATCAATTATTCTGGAAATGACTGAGAATTTCAGGATTGATGAACTGTTCAGTAAGCTCATCATTATTCTGCAGGTTTTCAGTCCTATTTGTAGCCTTATGGGACTTGATAAACAAAAAAGTGGGCATCTTCCCTAAGAAGTTCTATAGATGGCTTTCCCTGTCATATTTGTGGCTTTCAGTTTTAAATAAAATCTGTTTTTCAGAAATCAACTTATCCAACTGAAGTCTGATAAAACATAACCACGTACATATTAAAGTCAGCAAAAATGGCAGAAAGAAGGTAAGAGGCCAGTTGCTATTATCTTTGTACTACAGAAAGGAAACAAATAATTTGATTTATTGGTACTTTAAGCATTACAGCTGAAAATGATAATGTCATAGCAGCGTAAAGCCTGAGGCTCTTTCCATAGTTCTACCTCAGACTAGGTGGCACATAAAAGCTCATCCAACCAGGACAACAGCACGAGTGTGCCTCCAATTACACTCTCGTTTGACTGGCAGTGAAACCAAGGAACTAAACACAATTTTGAGAGCTGCCTCTCAAACTCAGATGAGCAGTAGCTAATATTTCCATTGTCAAGTCACCATAAAGACCAGTTCCAAGTATTGTATGTTCTAGTTCACAAGGTACACTTAGCTTTGACAGAGTTTTTCTGTGGAAGCTCTCTTCTCCCCCACCCAGCCCCATCCTGCCTAGCTCTACGTCCAGAGAGGCAGGTTTGGCTCAGAAAGAAGAGTAAGCAGCTGGATGAGTATGTCATTAATGCACTTCTTTGCCGAGCCCTTCACCCTTAATGACGGTTTAAAAGTGAAATGAGCCTTCATTTAGTTTGTTAATATGAACAAGAGTATAAAGCCTTGACAGCTCCCTCTCCTAAACTTCAGTATATTTGAAGACTTACACTCCCGAATGGGCAATTAAAGTGTTGTGGAGTACATGTCACGATCAGATTACATTATTTGATGGATATTAATAAAAAGATTTCACGACAAAGTGAAAAATAATTGGAAAAAGGAAGAGATTGTGAATACATCACTTCCTGCACCCAAAATGAGTCACTGCCTCTGCAGTGCATCCGCATAGGAACATCTTCAAGACAATGGAACATTCTGAAGCAATCCTTGCGTGCAGGAAACCATCCCATTCCTAATAAAGTGGCAAATGTTGAGGTCACAGCATTCATTATATTGTCTTCAGAGAAGCATTACTTACCCACTCCAGGGAGTGTGAATCCACTGTAAAGAAAAACATGAAAAAATTACACCAAATACCCAGTATTTCTTTCATAATTAAGCCAAAAGATGTCTTTATTGTTTTGGGTTGGTTTTTTTTTCTTTCTTAAAACTATATGGATTAAAAAGACGGTGTACACAAAGTTCTACCAGTTTTAAATTGCTACATTTAATTCAAAAACTCTTCAACAGACACAGGAAAATCTTGGATTTTTTTTCTCCAGTAAAATGTACTGTAGTTTGGAGGCAAATACAGAACATTTTTTTATCCAAAGTGGAAAACTCAGTTTAGCCCAACCTCTACCAGAGAGCTGGGAGGAAAGCTTTTCTGTAATTTGGAAACTGGGATGAACATGAAAAGTTATGGAAAACATGATTCAGTAATGAGCCCAAAAGTCTCTCTGGGGCTGGCAGAGACTCACTCAGTGGCGTAGCTGTAGTTCTGTTTAACGGCCCAAATGCTGCTAGAAAACCAAGTTCCCTTGACCTTTCAAGACCTGAGATGCTTTAGGTCTTTCTAGGCTGCGATTACCAATTTCTAAAAACCTCCTCAGAGCAAGTTCACATCCTCAGTATACATGCTGCCTGTTTAACTAACGCTAAAGGCACCCCCGTTACCTGTTACACTAATAAGCCTACAGAGCAGGAGAGAGCATGAGCAGCACAATTTCAGGATGCCTTTTGGCTGCAGTAAGTCGGAGCAGCTCTCCCTAATCCTCGCAACGACGGAGCACCAGCTCTTCACATCCTTAAGTGCTGCTCTTCCAGCCCTTGCCTAATGGTCCTTTTCAGAACAGGGGCAGGTCATGAGCTCTTCTGCAGACCTGCCATACCACCAGTTTCCAAAATACTGCACCGTTCTGCAGCTCAGACCAAGTTGGCATAACCGTTGCTAGAAATCCCAAATGGTGGTTTTCCGTCTTGCTGACTTGGATAGCTGTTACCAAGACGAGCAGCTCAGTAGTAAACCACCGTCCCTTGGCTGACCTCTGCAGCTACACATGAGCAGCTCTTCTCAGCCTCAGTTGCCTTGGAGTCTGACTGAATATAGGCAGGTAGGAGAGAAAAAGCAAGAAAATAGCAGAAATGACCAGAAACTCCATAGCCACAAGAGCGCTAACCACAACAAAGCATATAGGACTCAATGCAAATCTGCAAATAAGAGAGCAGTCTCTGCAAGTTGTGCTCTTTATTTAAACTTTTGGCAAGACTTTAGGATAGCAAAGCAGAATTTTACAGATGGATTCTTATCTTGAAATAGAACGAGCCAAACTGAGATCCAGGAATTTGAATTTTTAGGGCTATAGTTATAGGGTTATATAAATAGCTCAGTTCCTCCATATATTACAATACCTCAAACACCAATAACTTAAAGTAGTTCTTACTGCTAACCCTAATCCTTTTCTCACTGCTGAACTCCAGCTGACCAGCCTTTCTCCTGCAACACTCTAAGGAGAAATTAATTCTTTCACAACCTCGTGACCGACTCCTGGTATGCAATCTCCTCCATGTGATCTCTGCTTCGGAAGCAGCTCTCCTTTCCTTTTCCTGGTTCATATCAGCAATTTGCCAGATAACAGTTCTCTCTCTTTCCCCAGGCTGCCCTTTGGCACTGCGGAGGGACCTGTGTGCTACGGGATATAAGCAAAGGAATTAGACTGAGGTTCAGCCTCGATTTTTTTTACAACTACCAAACTGTCAGTGCTCTCCTCTGCACCACATTTCATAAAATTTGTAGTGATGGTTACATGCAGTTGTGCTCCATGTTCCCCCTTTACATTTTCCTGCCCCAAAACGCATTCACCATCCAAAGTCAACTCTCCATAAATAGTTGAAGAGAACTGCTAGATTAATATTGGCAAAGATTTGTCTTGATAAAGCACCAGGCACTAAGAGGGCTTAGGCTTCTCTTTTGAGACACTACTAAGCACACACCTCTATCATTCTAACTGCATTCACACTGGGATTTAAATCACTTATGATGCAGTTACCAAATAAAACCCTCCTTAAATGTACCTTTAACATATGCATAAGCATTCATCCTTGTTCTTCCCCTAATCATTCCTTGTCAATAGGCTTCATAAGAGCTGTCAGTAGTCTCCTTCGACATTTCATGCACCCACGACGAGTGTTTAAAAGCCATTCAAGTAAGTGATATAATACCAGGTGCAACACTTGTCCTGCTCATGTGCTGGCCTCATCACATTCAAGAGAAAAAGGTAATCAATTAACCTCCCCAATATAGTGTTGCCTAATGGGACACTTGCATGGCACCAGATAACCTCGAACACTAGAAAGACACTGCACGTGCGAAGTCCAGCAAGTGAGCAGAAAAGCAAGCATCTGGTTTATTAAGAATAATTTCTTCCACCAGCCCACTACTAAAAACAAGTTTACGAGAAGCTTAAAGTGGGATTAGAAAATAAAGGAGCCAGCCACTGAGAGCATTTCCTCCCACTAAAGGATTCTCACATGAATCTCAAACAGAGCACTAAGCTGCAGCAATCTCGTGTTTTCATAGCAGCTGCTCTGGCTGAGTCCCTCTATCCCAGCCAAGGAACAGTTCTGAACAGCATCCACACTCCCGAATATTCAGGGAAGAGCCCTGTCCTCTGCCAAGCCACATTCTTGCAATAACACAGCCACCTTTAGTGTTTTACCCAGGGCAGCTTCGGTGGGTGGAAAATAAACACAAAGCAGACAGCAACGTTTTCAGGATCACTCAGTCTTGCATCAAATTCTGGAACTAGCTCAGCCAGTGTCAAAGCCCTCAAGCCACTGCAATATCAGCCCTTCCTCCCCGCAGCCCGACATGGCCATCACAAAGGTCAAAAAACAAGAACAAGATATCCATCCCCGTTTTTGCCTTTATGTAGCTTTTGCGTCCCACTTGCTTCTCTTCCGCCATTCTGCACAGCAGCCAGCTAATTCTCACACATGCTGTCTATTCTCAGTTTAAACATGCACACTCCAAGGAACACCTAAACTTAAGGAGGTTGTAGTTAGATGAGCGAGGCCAGGAAAATAAACTAACCAGCCTTAGGCAATAGTAAAAGCTGAAGTGGAACTTTGCCTTTCCCTCCACTTACGTAGGCACATACGAAACCCCACACCGGCACTGCATCCAGCAGCACCCACACACCGGGCGCGCGTGTGGATGAACATGCTCCTGCACTTGACGGAGCAGCTGCTGCCACTGGATACAGAACCCAGTGACAGATGCCACGACTGTTGTGGCACACGGTTAAACCGTACTGCTCCGACTTGGCAGTTTTGACGTTTTCCCCTACTGGTCCTAACCAGATTCTCCCATGGTGTAGTTCAGCGTACAGCCTGCCTACCTGAAAGGAAGGCAGTGGAGTAAGAACCTCCAACGTGCTGAAGAGAACCCTTTAAGCTGCAGGAGGGGCCCGTTCTGTAATAAAGATCACAACACCGCAGAGTCCAATACTCCAGTACTTCAGTTTCCATCTGTACTACGAAGAGAAACCATATTCTCCGTGCAGATCAAGATGGAGCTGGATGCGGGTGAAGTAAGTAAATGCGAGCAAAATGCTGCTGGAAAAAGCTTGAGCATTGTGTAGGAAGTAGTCCTTAGGGAGAACTTTATTACCATGACAATAAACCAATTTACTAAATGAAGACAACAGCTGTATAGTCCTAAGAAGCCTCAGAACTAAGAATTAAAGAAAACAGTTCTTCACAGTTAATGGAAGAGTCACTGAAAAGGGAAGCTGGTGTTGTCAGAAAGTTATTCTAATTTCCTCATCAGCTTTGTTGGAGCTGTTGAAAACACTCATCTGGATTACCAAGTATGGAGTAACGGTAATGCTAAGTAAACACAGAACTCTCTTCTCCCAACACTTAACTCTTAAACTAAGCACAGACTAGTGTTTGTAAGTAATGGACCAGCAGTCGAGAGTCAATAACATGAAGCTGAGCCAGTCTCCCCTATCTAAAAGTTACAGGATCATTTCAGAAACTAATAAATGGGCCAAGTCATTTCTGTACTCTACAGTCTGGACCCAAGATGATTCATCCATAAAATTAAAATTTTATTCCTTATGTTTAATGTTCATATACTGCTATTCTAAATGGACTCCTTAATGCCCAGTTAGGTTGGCAATATTAAGATCATTTTATTTTAAGCTCTATGGATTTTCAAAACACATACAAATAATACACTTATTACAAAATTTCATTTGCTAAAGTTTCTTCAGGAATACACACCAAGCATGATCCATCCCAGCACACAGATAAATGACTTTTACAGAGAGCATTACAGAGCAATAAGTGCTAGTGAAACAGCCAGTCTTTCCACATACATTACAATGAAAACAATTTTCTTTCCCTTTGCCATATCCAACATCTCAGTAATTTTTTTTTTTTTTTTTTTTTTTTTTTTAATAACCAGGTCTGAAGTTAAGATGTGTAAGTAAACTGACTGTGGAAGTCAGCTGGCACTTGGGAGCCCTGAAAAGAAGATAAGCAATATTTTTCAAGTTCACTAGCTCAGGGATAAAAATCCCTGAGAGACAGAGAAACAACAAACCCGTTTTCTTTGATGGAAAGATGTTTGTCACGGGACATTGCAACAGACAGCTGTAAAGATACACTGTAAGGCTGAAGAGCAGCAGGAAGACAGAGCAAGGAAACCCATCTGTAACGCTAGGTAAGGAGGAAAGCCCTCGTGGGGCAGCAGAGGACTTCACCAAGACTGCCTACTTGGAAGAAACACGCTCAGCAGAAACGTGTGCAGAGATACAAAGCATGAGATATGTGTGTGCTAACCTTATCAAGACAGGACTTTATACTATGTGTCAAAAACTAAACTCCCACTTAATTAGAAACAGCATACAACTGACCTCTAGAGTTAAACTATAAACAAGAAGAAACAAAATATTGCGCCCCAATTTCAAAGTCACCACCAGGACATTTCTTGCTTGAAGCCAATAGATTAAGAAACACAGATCCATATATTTTTTCTGTTGCTCGATGCCAGTGCAGAATTGCTCAGCTGCAAGTGTTTAATAGACCAGGTCACCGAATGCTCTGGGACCTGGAAACTGATCTCAGAAGCAGCATGCTCCTGGCCTTCCACCTCAAGCCCTGAGCTGCTTGCTGGACATCAAAACAGCTCCGCTGCTTCTCCTTTTTACCAGCCATACCCCAGCAGGGTCCTCTGGCTTGCTACACGCTGCGACAAGGATCCCAACTACATCCTCTTCCCTAAGCCTTCCCTCCATACAGGAGTTGCACCACTGAACTACGACACCGTGCTGATTTTCCCTGCTATTTAACACGTAGGCAGGTCAAGCTAGCTAGATCAAACGTAAACTCACCCATACAGTTCACTGATCTGAGCCCTCAGAAGAGTGGAAGAAAATTGCAGTACTTCCAGGTTTTTGAAACATCCAAAGCATTCAGAAGCCTGTTACATCCTAAAGGCAGATATCGAGCACCACAATAAGCAACACTTGGACAAAAAAAGTGTGGCATAAATGGTGAAAGCAAGTCAAAGGAGACTTCAGTCTGATCTAAAGCTCTAATCCTAAAAGTGAATATAAGTTTCACAACCAGTATACCTCAGTCTACAATCAGCTACAGGTTTAGAACAATTAGCAAGTAAACAAGAGTTTTAAGAGCAACCTTTAGGTTCTGACCTAAAGATCTATAAACTACCACTGTGGAGGGCTGATCTCATTTGAAATCAGAATATCTTTAAACTAACCTGAAAGCAACCATCCTGCTCATGCAAGACCCTCATGCCAGCCACACTTGCTCAAAAGCAGGGCAGGACTCAAAGAACAGATATTGAGAGCACGTGCCCTGTGCTATTTTAACATCAAATTTCTTTATGTTATTTATGTAACTTCCTTAAGAGGATAGCAGTTAAACCAAGCCACCCCAGCCCCACTTCAGCCCAGCTGTGCATCCAGTTCTGTGCTTAGTTTACCAGAATGGGAGCAGCAAGTTCAGAGAGTGGCTGATGTGTTACTTGACCAAAAGGCCTTCGACAGCTCCTCAGAAGAACACACCACCTTTCCCAGTAAGGCATTCTCCCCTGTGGCTGTCCTGAAGAAGAGACAGACGTCAAACTGTCACAGCTTGATTTGCGATAGCTTTCCCTCTAAAAGAACATTAGGACAAAAGTTATTAGGGCATTTGTTCCACATAAGGACAGGCGGGTTTATGGAAGGACTGCTGTTCCAATTCTCTAAAAGCACTCTCCAGACTTCAGGCTTTTGCCCTAGATTTAGGTCACTAGTAATTGGACATGTGTGGAACATGCACAGGCTCAGTTCAGTGTGGCTTAATTTCTTCATCTGTGGAGCTGGCAGTCATCCTACAAAACAGAATGGTTGGGTATTTAGACTTGCATTGAAGAATACATTTGGACAACAGCAAGCCTCCCAAAAATAAGCCCAACTTTTGGTACTAGTGAAATAAATATTTTCAATCGCCTGGAGTAGAAAGTGAAATCAGTTTTAGTTGCTCAGGTGAGACTAGCAGCTTGGTTCATTAAAAAGGAATTATTTCTTTTCTAGCATTCAGATTGGAAAAAAGATCAAGCACAGCACAAACACAGAAACCCAAAGACTTACAGAGACCTTCTCAAGAAGAAGCACAGAACTGACAGGTGCTAAAGTCTTGCAGCCCACGGAGCAGAATCAACTACAGCAACTTTGTCTGGGGCATTATATTCCTAAGCAACTAGTGAGAGCACCAACCCCACGTTAATGCCGCAGCTTGAAAGAGTTCTGCGTGTTATTTTGAGCTGTACCAGGCACCTTCCAGTATCATAACTGCTCTTGAAGCAGAATGTTCATGATGAAGAAAAGCGCATCCACTGAAATAAGAATTCAAATTCTTTCTGCTCCCAAAAGGCTTCCGCCTCAGTTTGTTAGTCAGCTTGCTTGATGGTTTTTAAACCCTCCTCGAAGGGCACAGAACAGCCCCACTCTGCTGAGTCCGGGCCATCGTGCCAAGCTTTCTGTTGGAGCGCACTTGGCTGCCATCTATTTACTTCAGCACAGGTCCCAGGTGCTGCAGGTAGTTTTGGCTCAAGCCTGAACAGCAAACGAGAAGAGACGGCTGCCTCTGCAGGAGCTCTTCCCACTGGTGACCCCGCAGGCTGAGCTGGCAGAGCTATCTGGGCTTTATAGCAAGGCTGCTCCACAAAACAGCCCGATAAAACTCTATTCACGTATTAATGGGAGTAAAACATTTACTTCAGATCAGGAAGGATTGTAATTTTTGATGAAGGAGCAGGTTCTGTGCTTGAGCAGATAGTTTTATAGCATTTTAAAGCTGACCTAACATGCCTACCTTGGTTTAAAATAAAAAGGCAACCTGATTCCTTTCACCGAGAAGTTAACTCTGCCAAGAAAAAGGGCCTGAAGACTGAAATAAACTCACTTTAACAGGACTGAAAGGGAACAGATTTCTTCAAAAGCCGTGTGTGCAGGGGCACTCAGAGGGTTGCTAAAGTAAAAACACCGTACAACAATATCTGCAAGAAAGCTTAATACAATCTTCTGAGCCTATAAACTCTAAACAATATGAAAAGTGTCCATGGAACACCAGAGCAGCTAAATATTAAAACAAACAAGTACAAATTGGTAACACTTACCTACACTGTCAGTGACAAATTTGTCACTACTGTGCTACAACACAAGCTTAATACACAGGATGTTTTTCCAAACGAAAACCACAGAATCAAGTTGATACAGAAGGTGAGGGAGAAGGGGAGACAAATAACAAGGCACGGAAACCTCTCTTGCTGCAACCCTGTAAGGCACCACTGTGCAAATGTGAAGCCATCAAAACCTGTAGTGGAGAAATTCTAAACGTGTTTAAATGACTAGATAATGTATTTTAAAGATGACACTATGCGCATATCTTTGGGAATAAAGACTTACGAACCTTTATTTACACTTATAAGCTTTTAAAAAACAAATTAGTGAAACGGGTGAACTACTACTCAAATACAGGAGTCACAGTAAATTTCTTCCAGACAGCTTCACAAGCGCAACTTGATCATGACCTGTACTGGCCTTGTTAATAGAGCCCTGGATCCAATATGGTGCAGAGGAAAGTGCTGCCAATTATGTCAAATAGTGCATGGCACACCAGTAATTTTAACAAAACTGACTTCGAAACAGACTTCAGGGATCAGGATAAGAACTTGTAACCAAAAGTGATTTAAATCCAGACACAAAAGGTCAGTAGCATTAATCTAACATCATACCTGTTACCCAAAGTTATAATTTATACCTCTATTTAAGACCTGGACACCAGCACTTTTCTTCCCTATTCTGGTCTACTCAGAAAATCCATCAGGCAACAAACTTCAGCAAAAACCTTCTCTCTTACTAGAAGGTTACAGATACGTAATTAATTAAGCTTACAAACTGTATGTTTCCCTCTTTTTTTCCTCTCATGTCCCATCATCTCTACTGCATCCTGCTAGAAGAAGTTTTTGTCCTCTCTCCAATTCCATAAAAGTCTCAAGACTGTACTGAAATTACTTACAATATGCACAGGTTGGACAAGTCTTTACAAGATGAGAAGGGGGTTTCACTAAAAACTAAAATTTTCTTCTATGGAAAGATTTAGGAGGCACTCAGTTTCTCATGAGCTTTGGACACGTGGATGACTTTTTTTTGTACTTGGGAACAATGTCAGTAGACTATGCTTCCAAAACTTCCGCTTCCATTCCTGCAACCCGAACAACTGCACAGCACGTAGTAAACAATGGGAATAAACCTGACAATGCAGTTACTGGCTAAGGTTTGTTTTCTTACATGACACATTTTACTCTTTTACTCTACACTTAAAACACCTTGCCACAAATTAAAACATTTAATTACACACAACCTGTAGCTTCAATGATGCTCAATCTACTGAGCTGCCAGAGAAGAAAATCAGGCCAGTCTGTATCATTTTAAACAACAGAGGAACTAGAAGAAAAAAGTCTTCAGTGATAAGTTAACATTCAGGTAGCGATTTGCCGAAAGGCTGTGCCAGCTTAGGCATGCTTCATTCCTTTTATTCAGTCCTGTTTTAAGGAAATAACAGTTTGAGCAAATACAATGTAAACAGAGCCAGGTAAACTGCAATAGTAGAGGACAACAATCTCATTAATCTGACAGGTTTAAGGCCAACTATTTATATTTGAAACATATCGTACTTTTCCATGGCACTTAATACATTCACACTTAGTACTGGGTGGCATTAAACAAGGGTATACATATTCATATCATATGCAATATATACATGTAGCTTCAATTCCTAAAATACAAAGTTCAAGTTTTCTTGCCCAAATAAAATCAATCTGTGAAAGATCACCTGTGTTCTCCTATACTGAATAAAGTAATATTACTGTTTTAATCAATTTAGTGCAAACTGACTTAAGTCCAAAGACATACCATTCCTTGATTTTTAGTCACCACTTACCAAATGCCCCTATTTCTTTTAAAACACAACTACACTTTTTTTTTTTTTCTTAAAAGAACAGCAAACACTTGACAACTAGCATGCTGTTCTAGCCTACGTTAACAAAACTTGCCAATATACAAGTCATGTTTTGGTCATGCAGCACAGAGCCATCCTCAAAATAATCCATCTCTTCATTCAACCAGTCCAGAAGAGGAGCACAGGGCTGGATTTTATTTAGCAGGTCATCCTGGCCACTCCGTACTCCAAGCTGACTACAGCAGGCTCAGCTTTCGAGAACTCCGCCACAAATTCACTGTAGCGATTGTCTGCTGTGTTGCTGCCCTCTATAGTTCTCACAGCATCATTCGCCGGGATCAGTGGCTGCTCCTTCTTGAAGGATGGAGGGGTCTTCAGTGCCACGGGTGCAGGATGAGCGGACTGCTGATGTTCCTTCACAAGGACTGCACCTGACTGCCCATTTCTCTGCTTTATTTTCTGAAACATAAAGAGCAGTTACTAACAGTGAGCATGACTGCTTTGCTGATAATATTCTCCTTTGAAAGGAAGTGAATCCACTTCATTCACTGGCCAGCTCAGCATCCGCAGAACCCTGTGTTACATACCCCAGGTTAGATATGTAACAGTATTATTAATTATTAGGCCACTGGAGAAGACATTTTCCCCCAGTTTACAGTAGATGCTGCAAGCACTGTATGCTTAGAATTTGCAGCTGAGCAGATGGCAGACACGTTGCCTGCCAATGTCCATTGAGGAGAGGTTCTTCCAGGCTTGCCCCTTGTTTGGTTACTATCGAGATGGGAATACTTCCTACAGCACAGGCAGAGGAAGACAGGCCTTGGTACTGCCAGCAAGCAGGGAGCTTGCAGTATACCTTGAGTCTCTTAAAGACAAAGAGCAGTTTCATACCTAAGCCCTTATGCCCTTCCTAGACTTTTCCTTTAGATTTGAAAAATGCCAATACAGTTTGTTTAAATTTATAAAAAAAAACCCCAAAACCAAAAACCCCAACCCTTAATCCAGATCTTTCCTCTTCTCTTACTGGATGCTTGCAGGTTAATAGGTCCCTTCCCCCAGTCCTGCTTTCTAGTTGACATCTTTTAGTGCAATCCTGCATTTGAACAATCTCACCCAGTAACTGGGAGCTTGATCTAGTTAACTGAACTGAATTTTTTGTTGATGTGTTTGTGCTTTATTAGAACCAAGACTGAGTGCAGAAGACTTTGGTGTCTCTTGACACCAACTTTTTGAAGACGGAAACAGCAGTAGGAAGGTCTACATCAAGATCTCAAATGACTACATCTCTTCATCACTCAAGTGAGAAATGTGGGCTCGGGTGAATTTAACACATTGGAACAAGGTTCTAGAAAATTCAAAAATAAAACTTCCATTTACAACCTGCTTATTATTCCTCACCTTGCTTCATCTTGAGTTTTCATTTTGCTGCTTCAATTGTAGAAAAAACTTCAAATATATAATTAAGATTCGAAACAGTTTAAGCGACCTGCATTCATTACAGTAGGATCAGTTTAAGAAAACCTTTCCTCCTAGAAAAGCTGTACTTCCCCCCTCCCCCCCAACATCACATACAGGAGTTGGGTTACAATTTCTAGCCACACAAAGAAGTAAAACTGATAGTTAGAAAAATTGTGCATTTCTTAAAAGGTATTATTCTGAAGTTTCAGCTTAACTGACTGCAATGAAGCATCAATTAAAAGCCACTGATCAAGTCATACTAGAATCAAGTGAGATACACTGTTCAGTCTTTCCTGGCTGTTTACTCTAGCCCTAGTAGAAGTCATTTGCAGAAATGCAATCTCTGGATTTAGCCCTGTCTTCAAATAAGCATGAGAGGGTATATATCCCATCATTATGGTGACTTACAACAGCACGCACCTGCATATGAAGTTAAAAGAACGACAATACTTACTGCTTCCATTTTAGTAGCTCTCATGGAAATAAAACATTTTCAGACTCCCTGGATTAGCAACACAGCTGTAGCTATGATGGGTACCGTGTTATCTTAGATAAGTTTCACATAAATTTAATCTACAGTAAGCCATCTTCAGTCATGCTGTGATAGTAGGAGCACTTTTACATAATACAATCCATCAGTAAAGCAAAATAAATTGTGCCTAAGAGCAAAACATTGGCTGCATAGTCTGGCATTCAGCATAGAAGCACACGGTGGAAGTCAAAGTCAACATTACACAGAATAAGTGCTAGGCCATACAGCAGTGACATTCATGGGAAAGCTGGCAGCATTACTGCAGACTATAAATGTGAATTTGAAGAACAAGTCACAAGTACACACACTTATTCTGTAATACTTACAGCTTCCAGTTCTTTAATGTCTTCTTCCAGTTGTTTGTTTTGTTCACTCATGTTCATTATAAGATTGAACACACATTGCCTGGGATGCATACTTCGATCAAACTGATGGTACATATTTCTCCAAAACCTGCAGGAAGCAGACAGTTTTAACTATGTAGGGTAAAGACAAAACTGAAGAAGAGATACTGTATATAATTTAAACTTACTTAAAATTGAATGATACTGTATTAGGCTCCAAAAGAGTTAGTTCTGGAGAAAAGTCTGCATTATACAGAGGATTCTGATATTTCTTTTGTTCATGCAGAAGGAATGGCCACAAGGAATACGTCTTCTCTTTTAATCTTAAAGCAAGAAGAGATCAGGGTCAACACTGACTGCAAGCAAAAAACACAAGCTGCTCAACTCAACATAATAAATCAATCTGAACTTTTTAAAAAAAGTTACCAGAAATACTTACAAATCTTGAATTAAGAGCTCTTCATAAAAGTAACTTCTTCCTGCCATATGCTAATGTTAGACAGGACTGTCAGTTTTAGAAGTACTACTGCCTATGCTGGGCAAGTTTTGCCTAGTTGCAGTAAATACTTTCAAAATACAGCTGGAGACAAAGATGAATGGAGGAAAACTTTACAGATGTTTTCCAGCTTAAAGCATTAGCAAACATCCTATTAATACTTCTAACTGACAGTAATTAGTCTTGAGCATGCAAGAATTTTGAGGTTACCTAAAAATAGACTGGGGGAGGGAATGGAGCGATACTTCCAAACTTAAGTTTACCTATTCTTAGGGAGAGGAAGAAAAAAAAACCAAACAAACAAAACAAAAAAACCCCACAAAACCAAACCAAAACAAAAACCCAAAGCACACAACAGAGGGATAAAGAAGCCTTAACTTTCCCTATGAAAAATGAGCATGGGATTTTCTCCCACAACTAGAAAGACTGTCTTCAGTGTGCAAAAGCACAAGCAGCACTCCTGTCCCATGATGCAGTGCAACGTCATTTTTCAGTATTACCAATCCTGCCTGTTTCTATTCAGAGCCTAAAATGAAGAAGATTCACAGGAGTCCTTAGTCTGGCAGAATAAACAAAAGACACATTACAATGTCTGCTTACTTCAGTTCTTCCCGCTCTTTTTGGCAGTTTCCAAGAAAGTTACCAAACTGGCATGAATGGACATGTTCATGGATCTGAAGGAGGAAAGCTTCATTGTACTCAAAGGCTTGTGGAAACTGCTCAGTCAGATTCCACACGCTTTCTAAAAACTGGGTGAACACTGGCGAGATCTCCTTCGGATCACCATCCAACTGACAACACCTAAAAAAGATTCCATAAACAGATTGAAGCTGGTTTAAGTTCAAAAATCAAAAAAGTCTTAGTTGCACTTGTTTTTAAAGGACAGCACATTAATTTGACACTAGCTTTGGTTTGAAGATTAAGCACGTAACTATGAGAACTCAGGCAATTTTTTTTTTTTAATAGAAATCAGTCTACATTTGACCTATTTTTCCGACTTGTAAGTAATCACATAACTATATTCAGTACAGAAGAGCAACATAAGACAGTCATGTTCCTTTGTGTCTATTACTTCCATAGTCAACATTTGGAGTACACCCACTGAAAGCAAATTGATAAGCAGTAAATAGCAGCAAGGCTATTGTCATCGCTGCTGACAGGCAGATCAAGGGAAAACGGAACTCTTAACATACAGGACTTCCAAAGGTAGGCGTGGCTTCATCATTAAAAGTAAACATAAATGCAAACTCATCTTTAAAGATTTCAAAACTAAGTGGTTTATATTGCCTAAAGAGCTGGGATGTGGCTTTAGATTGGTTTTGCACTGTCTATGCATCCATGCAGATCTAGCTGCAGTTATTGACATGTGAGAGCGAGGCACGAGGAGCACTAAAAATTTATGTCTACAATATAAATCAATTATCCAATAGGTATGTATTCAAATAGCTATACACAAAACGCATTGTTTCCTGAAAATAGCTGACTCATCGCAAAACTTCTAACAACACTGCAGTAGTTTAACAGCCACAAGTTGGCTATTCTTTTTAAGAATACTTCTCAGTTCACTGTATCCATTTTACTGTTTTGGAAGAGTGAATTACCTGTCAGAGAACTTGTGCCCAAAAGAGATCCAGTCTTTCTCTATCAAGACCTAGAGGGTAAAAACAAACAAAGTCTCATGTAAAATGTTACCCAACCGTACCTCTGTAGTATTAATCCCACCAATTATTGATATACCGTATTTTAAATGCAAGTCTAACTACAGTAGGAGCAACTATTTGTCACTTTGTACTTCCTTTATTTTCTTGGAAGTCTTTCACAAGAGATTCTCAAAGCACATTTCTAAAACTAGTAAAAAAAAGTTTAGCTCATTGACAATCAGATAACTGCTGTTAAGCCAGGCTTGCTTTAAGCATACTAATATTGTATGACTGCACAAACAGATTATCAACCAACTTGCAAAAAAACTGCAAAGTACAGGAAAAATCAATATTGCATTCCTGCTATCATAGTTTATGTAAATCCACACAAGATAATCTTTGTAAGACTTTACAGCAGTAAGGTTGTTAATATCAAAACTAGTTTGTTTTATCACTTCAGTCACAGTATCAAGCACCAAAAGGAACACAGGACTGCCTGCCCACTGCAGAAGTTTTCCCAGAAATCTAACTTTAGATGGTAAGGACTAAAAACCAAAAAGGCAAAATTACTTCCCTAAAGATGACACACTATCTCCCATTGTTCACAAGAAATGAACCGTCTTATAATTCCTCCTCAATTTCACTTTAGTTGCTTGTAATATTTGTGGCAGTTCGTTCTAACCAATACATGGGACTAAGGTTAGGTACTATCTTTCAGGAGTCCCTATAGCACCTCGTATTGCCACTGCAGAACATGGTTCATCGTCCTACTCCCAGATTTGGAATAATCATACCGAAATTCTTCCTCCTCTCTAGAAAGATGAAGACATTTAGATTGCTTCAATATCTTCAGGTCTCTGTCACTGGGGGAGTTGTCATTTTTAGATTTTAGTAAGGTTGATTTTGGGACAAGTGATAAAAGCACAGGGCTCCTATAATTTCGTTCATCTACTATCTCACAGAAGCACTCTGGAAGCATAGATAGGTAAGGGGCTGTTTTGGATGCAAAAGGTAATAATTGCAACATTTCTACAGGGTGCCTAAAGCACCAGTGGTTGTATTTCAGTTTTTTAGATTTTAAATAAATGGTTCTTCACAGTAGCAAAGTACTTTTAAAAGAAAGATCGATCAGTATACTGCAATCTTAATACTTGTAACTACAAAAACCAAGCATCAGTATGTTTACCTGCTCACTTTCACACTCAAACATTTTACATGCTTTATTTACCAAGGAACAACTCAACAATGCAACAGCTAGCTTACCATGAATCCTTTGATCGTTCTGTAATAGGAATCTAGTAAGAGAGCTCCAAGCGAACAAACTTGGGAAGTCCTATCCCAGCCATCCGAGCAGTGCACTAATACGCTCGCGCTCTCAACTGCTATTGCCTGTGAAACAGAGGTGCTTCTTAGTGAATGCTTAATTCTAGACAGAAGTCAAAATTTAGTAGATAAAAAAAGCTACATTTACCCCAAACTCACAGCATAGCCCATTTTATTTCACAAAGCCAGAAAAATGTTTCTTATGAGGAAAGGATTTGATCCTATTGAAAAGCTAGGAGTTTCTCTCCATGGAAGTAGAGAAAATCCCTTATAAAGAAAAGAAATTTCACTACCACTTTGGCACAAGGTAACAAGAACATGTACGGTGCTTCCCAGGTCTCTTTCCACCCCTTACAAAACTAAGCTGGTAAAAACACCTTGCAATTGCCTATTATGAAGAAGTAGTCTACACATTACAGACCAAACGGGTTAAAAAATAAACCAACACAAACACACCAGCAAAAATACCCACATGTTTACCATTATACTACATAAAAGTTAAGGACTCGGAAATGCTTATTAGCTTCAGCTAAGAAATCAAATCCTGTTACTCCAACTGTTTTTGAGGGTCATCTTCAGGAGAATCATCCACTTTTAACTCAAGTTAACTCCTTGTTATTTCACCTAGTAAAAACAAAGATCCAGAGTTTTTTCTTCATGCAGCTCCCCTCAGGTCAAGCCCTTGGCTTCACAGGTGCCTGGCAAAGGCAATTGCTCCTCCAAATTCTTCATAAAGTGTCCCATTTCCTTGCCAGATGAAGTCAGCATAGCCAGTTTGGCTTTGCTGCAATTAGTGCCCCAGGAGTTTTGTTCTCCAGGGTACACTAAATAGTTTGCTCCATCCACCTCCACACTGGCTACACTTTTCATAAATCCGTAAAAGAACCAGGGAGCATAAGAATCCCTTAATCTCCCAGTAAGGCGACCAAACAGCATTCAAAAAATCCCAAAACATTAGCTGGCACATTTAACACCTCCAGTCATCAGAAACATGTAATACTTAAAACAGCATATCAGATGTATCAGTGTATACTAAGCATCTCCTTCCAAAAACATCAATTGCAGAATTTTTACACATTATGTAATATTAAGTGTAATTCTGCCTGGTAGCAAACGAACTGCCATCAAACAAAACAGCAGCATACAAGTTACCTTGACTAAGAAGACAGCAGCATCCAACACAGCTTTGATATGACGCAACCATCCGGAATTCTCCAAGCCAGACAAAAAGTCATTGACAGACAAACCCTTCGTGCCACTGACTGAAAGAAACCAAGAGTTAGAAAGCTTTAAGCAGTTGCAGCTACCTATACCCTGCAATGGGGAAAGAATTGTATATTGTTTCTAATGCTTTATGCTCTAAGTTGATCAGAACCCTTCCAAGAAATCACCACTGAAGTGGTTGTGAGAGGGGTACTACAAAGTGTTCTGCATCCAAAATTCAACTCTGTAGAACTACAGTAATAGCACATGACAAGATTAAGATCTTTGTGTCTTCTTGACAAAGTAACATTCAAAGTAAATACACTGGTTATCTAACCCCAAGAGGGAGCCTTACTGAGGAGGGCAGTGCAAATGCCAAAAGCTTACCAGAAATACTTCAAAAAATTACAACTACCAGTAGGAAGTAGCTGCATCCAGACACAGTTCAGTAGTCAGAATGTCAGAGTTTCATCACCTTCACCACGCTGCTTGAGAATAAAGTGAGTGCAGTACAAGGACATGGTGATGAACTGAAAACCATTGACATTTTGTCTACCTCCAGAATTGACATGCTCCAGTTCTGACTCTGATCCCTACCATTCTTCCCTAGTATACTTTGATCCTGTAACAGTAGCACTGATTGAGAGGGCAGGGAAGAACTCAAGTTGAAGGAAAGCTGCCTTGCAGCTTAACAGCAAGAGGTGTAGAGGTAGACTGAAAGTTTCTCGCACAGACGCTTACCAATTCACAAGTGAGACAGATAACCTGGTTCTTGTATGATTTGGAGTAGCAACTCACATGGTTACATTAGTGTCCAAACAGGACAAACTTCTGGCAACAAAAACCAAAACAACAACAAAAAAACCCAACACCCTCCCCCCCCCCAAAAAAAAGAAGTAGTATTCACCGGCTGATAGAGCTTCAGCTATGTGGGATTCTGAGAGAGGATACCCAAGGAGGTTGCCATCTACAGAAATACCAGCCCCTGCCACAGTGGAAGTGGGCAGTTACCCAGTTAGTGGGCCCCAAATTAAAATAAAAAGGGTCTGTAGCTGAAAGCCATCAGTGGGGATCTTCCTACAGCAGCTGCAAAAGGAAACTTTATCTCCAACTATGGGAGGAAGTGAGTCAGTGGGGAAAGTAGACAACAAAATTCACCAAGTCATTCTGTGACAGTTTCATGTTCAGTCAAGTCCCCCAGTGTAATGAAGGCTATGAACTCTCAAACCACTGCTTCACAGAGCTTTCCTATATCTCCGCTACACATTTCTCAGCTTTCAGCCATACAAGTGTTGGTATATTCCCCATTGCTCAGGAAGAGTCATAATGGCAGTTGCTGCTGAATACTATAACAAAGACAGGCTTCCCAGTAAGTGTCACAGCACCTTTTCTAAAGCCTGTAGATCTTTGTCATTTAGAAAAAGACCTAGAAAACCATAGTACAATGAAGTAACAACACACCAAGAAACCCCTGGATACAAGACCTAATTTTAAAGGTTAGTCTCTAAACACCTGTAAAAGCAGCAAAAGCTATGCTAGCTTTCCCTGGTCTTTGAAAGAGATGGCACTGTTAGGCAAGAGTTCTGCTTCTGAAGGGTCTACCACATGGAGGAAATCAGCTGAGAACTACTTAATCCTTCCAGCTAGCTCACACTCTCCCTACACCAGTGGTTCCATACACCTCTTCAATCACAACAGTACACAAACAGGTCCACCACTGTATGGTAAAGGAAAGAAACTAAAAACATTCCAATTTCTGTACAGTCAAACATCTGCAGGGAAGGTGTTGGACAGACAAGGCAATGTCTAAAGGCACTATTCATGGCTGCTTACCCCTACATTCTGTGGCTTATCATTTAAACCACAAACTTGCAGCTAGAAAATTAACAGGCTTCCAGCCCTCAGTTTATTTTCACCCAGATACTGCTGTCAAAATCTGCTTTTGATCAGAATTTTCAGCTTGGTAGAAATATTTCACCATTGGTAATTCCCTGTTCTAGCTAGATTTCTATATTTTTATTAACCAAGGCAGAGATAAGAACACATACATTGAACCCAAAGAGTTACTTTCCATTTCTGTGAATGAGGACAGACATTTTTATACTATTTAGTGATGAAATAAAGAAACTGCATTGACACTGCTTTAACACTTATTTTTTTAGCATATGATTTCTAGTCCCTTATGGTCCCTAAAAGGGTCAAAAATTATTTATGGTAACACTAAGATGTCTAGCTACTTCACAATAGCTATCATTCAAGATAGTTTTGGCTGTATGGATCCCATCATAAACACATGCCCTGCATACATGTGAGCCCCAAAACCTCAGTGTTCCAGTGCTTGACTGTCCTTATACACACACACTACTAGCAATGCATCAGGCAGCAGCTGAAGAGGAGACTAGAACCTGCAGACTGAAGCACAGTGGGTTGGGGGCAGAGGTTGCTTTTAACAACTAAAACAAACCCAAATGACCCCATCTCCCATACACACTCCCCACATAACCCACAAAAAAACTTCTTAGTCAAGACACTTCCATCATAGAAATATATGCAGCAGACAACAGCAGCCATTATTGAGCCTTTTCTTCAAATACTTCCTGCAGAAATGCTGTTTCTTGACATACACAAAACCTTTTTGCTTATCGGAGTTCCATCTTTTCTGACATGTAGTACTATATTTTTGAATATATAAAAAGTGGACTTTATACTTAATACCACAACCACAAATTTAGTCTATGTGAAGATTCTTCCACTAGTGTTGTATAGGTGGGCAGTCTGCCCATCAGGGGGAGCAGTCATGTCCACACTGAAGAAAACTATTTTGGAAGAGTTTTGTTTCACTCCATACAAGATAGTTAAAAACCAGCTGAATTTGAGATAAAGAATAGACTTTAAATCCCCCTAGCATGCTCCATGGTGTAGTCCCATCACAAAACGATGTTGGGAAGCATTATGTCTTGCATTCTGCTTGCAAATGGAATCGTTAGATTCTGAAGGACATCAGAAAGACAGACCAAGAGTCTCCTAGCAGGACATCTGCCAAAGAATGAATAGCAGTTGTTCGTTATAAATAAAACTGTTACAATGGCTCTTGAAAGAACAGGGTCATTGGTATCACATCCCTGATCCGAGAACATTCATTTCAGCACATCCAGGGGAAGCTGGTACACAGAAGTTGGATGGTTTTTTCCTCATTTTAAGCTATAAGCCATTTTCATAGAATTTCCTTCCTGATCACCTCACTCAGGGAATTGCTACAGAGGTCTGAAGAGTAAATTATTGCATACCCCCCTAAATTTCAAGGGTCCTTCCTACCCCTAAAGATGCTTCTACTTCTAGACTGGCATTCAGCAAATCTCTAGTAAATTATATCAGAGGCAGAACAACTGTGTTCTTTTACCCCAAAACCTGATCTGGAGAACAGGTACAGACATAACTCATGATTTTGTTTCAATTGAATTTAAACAAACGAATCCTCCACACAAGGAAAAACTAAAATATACTGCACCCTTAATGAAAGCTACAGAAAGATACTTTGTAAGCGCTGTTGGTAGGATGCTAAGTGAAATGGAAGGAATATGAAGTCTGTGAAGTTTAACTGCATGATACACACACTTCTGCATCAGACATTATTACACAGGAGCAGGCCTCTTTAAAATAATAATAATAAAAAAAAATCAATATTTATTAACTAGTTTTCTGGAAGTTAAGAAGATATTAGCAAAAGAAAGAGGGATTATCCCAAACCGAAAAACTGAACTTCAGGTTCACACTGCTCATCTTTCCCTTCAGCAAAGTACATGCAGGAACAACCACAAAAATATATAATATCAAAGCTCAGTAGTATTCCATACAGAGTGCCTAAAGAATAGGTTAATAGCAGATACAGGCTAAGTTAGAGTGAAGCAAGACTACACCACTAGTCTGTAAAGTTTCTTGACCAATGTAGCTAGAATGTCTTCATCAAAACAAGCTTCCATACAAGTGTAAACCTTCCCCATGACTGGAAATATTTGTGTAATTCTACAAGGCAAGCACTTATATAGGTATTGCTTGTCAGGTGTGGAAGTCTGACTTCTGCCACTGTACTCTCATCTCAGTATTAACACTCCACAAAGTGTCTTAGATTTGCTTTCACCTGTCTATCAAAATAAAATATTAACAGAATTATTGAATAGACTTCTGCCTCTCCATTTTCACCACCAGGCAGCGGGCAGTGGTATGGCAAAGCTCTTCACTTTCCCCCTGCCCCCCTCCCTGCAAGCACTCAGACATACCTACAAGCACAGAAGTGGCTCACCAGCCCAAAGAGCTCCAGTTTCGTACAGACCATATACTCATTGTGAATTCTGTGGAACTAAGTGCTCCTTGAAGAATCAGTACACTATATATGAAAATGTATGCACAGACACACACTATTTTGTGCATTTATATTACACATGTGTGTATACATGCAGGTACACTTGGAAAACACAGAAGTCTTTCCCACAAGCGATTGACATACTAATCAAGTTCACCCAAGACATATGTGCCACTCAATTTTTTTCAAAGTAAATTCATTGAGTTTACAGTTTAAAGGTAAAGGTTTAAGGTAATTTGTTACCATAGAGAGCACAGCAAACTGGTACTAAACAGAGCTGGGATAAAATATAGAAATATCAATACAGTTTAAGCTATCATTAAAGACTTCAGAAAAATATTTTCATATGCACTATTATAGTACAGTTAGAACATACCTTCCAAAAGTTTCTGTAAGCTGGATCTCATTACGTGAATATTTTCAATGCCAACAAACTGGAACCTAATGTTAGAGTAGTTGTCTTCATTCTCATAGCCCTTCCCAGCAGCTCTGTTTGCCATCGCATTAAGCTTAAAAAGGCAAAATAAAAATACTGAAAACCAGTACTTGAAATAAAAATCTCAAATCAAGGAGAAAAAAGAAAAAAAAAAAATTCATGCAATTTCAATGGAATACCCTGGGGGGAAAAAACAACACTCAAGAGCACATAGTACAAACGGATTCTAATAAATTAACAGTTAGTGGCAAATCAGCTTGAAGTCATTCAAGTGTAAGAATGGCATGGTACATCAGAAGTAACATAGTTAGAGCTCACATATCTGAATAATGCATTTAATAATGTAATAACTTCTTATTCTCTCCTCCGTATTCCCACCAACACACCTTTACTTATTCCCAAACATTCCTGAGCAAAGACACTACAAAGCAATTAACCTAAAAAAGGAAAGAGTAAGACCCAGACTTCACCATACATGCACTTTCAAGGCAGCCTAAAAATGTCAGGTTTGGGGGTAAGAAGCTAATAAATTGCTGCAGCTATAAAAATCACAACTACAAAAACCCACAGTTGGCTCAGTTGCAGTCTGTCAGACTGACCTACTACTGAAACCTGCTCAAAATAAGTGCAGATCCTACAGTGTAGGTTCTTCACTTTACATCCTTGTTTTCCAGCTCCTGTGTTCAGAGATTTGAGTGAAATCAATACCTATTTAAATGCAGATAGTCTAAAGAGTGAAAGTTACCCCACACATTCCAACACAGGTCAAAACCCCAACATAATTTAATTAGACAGTGATGAAGTATGACCTCAGAATGCTATAATTTCCCCTACTTCTTCCTGGTTAAGACAGACAGCGATAGCAGTTTTCACAGAATATTTACACAGAACAGTACTCCCTCCCATTTAAAAAAAACAAAACAAAACACCAAAACAGCTCACCACTTCATTAATTTCAAACAGCTACAATGACTTGGATCCCACTCAACTATTCACTTAACTACACTTAAAAATGCACCTCCCCAAAAGTTCACTAGCATATTCAGTGAATTCTAGCCAAGTCCTGAGAGGACTTCAACTTCTTTAAGAAAGCAAGTAATTAAACACCTGAATAGAGAGGCCTAACCTTACCTTTAGAGAACATTTTTGCCCATGATAGAGTCAACTCTGAATTTTTCAGAATTACACTGTATCCCTGTACTCTCATGTTCAGGAAAAGAAACTAGTGTGTAGAACCTGAAGTACATACCTTGGGCCTGGTGTCCATGACATACATGTAGCGATTTGAAGGATTTGCTTTACTGATGGCTTGCAACATGTGTTCATCTTCCAAGCACCTAGCACTGAAACCTGAGAGAGGTTGACTGCATCTGCAAATTGCAGCCTACCATAGAAAACAAAGAACAAGTTAGCATCAGTTTAATACCTGTAGTTGAAATGCTTTGCATAATTCTAAGACACTGAAACAAATTGTTTCATTCAGCAGATAACAGCACAAAACTGAAGAAAGTTTAGGTGTTTCAACTTTTTAAGTACATCCCTTGCAGACCTTCAAACACAGTACCTACAACTTAAATCTAGAGGTTTATCAAAACATTTTGTCAGACTCATCTATATGGGCAAGATAGCAGTTTACATAATGGACTTTCCCCAAGTTTAAGTTCCAAAAAAGTACAGGCTGGAAAAAACACACTTTAGGAAAACAAGTTACTCTCCTGGTACGAAATGAATTATGGTTAGTCTTACTACTGCATGTACAATTTTATTATTGCAAGTACAATATGTTATCATCTGATGTAATTTTCAATTTTATATTCTATTTCAGAAGGTATCAGGTGCATCTTCCAAATAGTAATTATCTCCAAATGCATCTAGTAGCTTAACACTCATCTTTCATAAATTCTTCAACTCAGCAAGGTGACAATCCTTCTCTCCCCTCAAAGATACCCCCTAGCCGAGATACAGATGCTGCTTCACTCCACTAACAAACCCTGGCAGTTCTTATTTCTCATCCTCTAGTTCTTTTACCTTGCGAATTCCTCCTTAAAGAACCAGTTCTATTCTCCTGGTGTGGTTTTTTGCATCCACATTTTGACCTAACAGATTTTATTCTTGATGTATCAAGGAAGACAGTTCATTTGACAAAAAGCCATCTTCAGTTATCTTAAGGTCAGTTTCTGAAAGCTTTAAGAGATTTAACTGATTATCAACCGATAACTTAAGGATTTCTTTTAAACTGGCTTAGCTTAAATCAGCATCCTGTTAGACACCACTAGTGTCAGCTGTATTTAAGGTTATCATGGGTTATACCATTCTCATACAAGTCACTGTACTTACCTCCTTATCTACCCTGAACTACTGCTAAGTGTTGAGAAATAATTTTCAGTACATTTGCATTAAGAGGAAGACACACTATACCTCTTTATTTTTATGATAATATGACAACACTGGAAATCTTCCTTTGCTTCTGAACTTGGAGCTACCAACAATTATGGGCTTGCTTGCAGTTCTGGGAACATAAAGTTCTCTAGGATAAGTTTCACAAATCTGAAAGACACAGATACACAAGAATTTTATGTACAAAGCACAAAGCCTATACTAGTTTTATGGCATCCAGTTTGAGAGATGTTAGGTGAAATAAGAGAAAGGATAAATGTTAACATGTTTCTCTATATACACATAAATAGCTCTGAAGAGGAGAAAAGCCATGGATAAAGAAGTACAAACTGGTGTCCAAGCACTGCTGGAAAACACTGCTATACTAGCATTCATGCCTCAAGAATGTGACTCTTCAGTAGAAATGCTTAGAATGCGTTTCAAATAATTTCAATATTTTATTTCCCTCATTTTTTTGTATTTACTAACTACAAAGCAAGATGAAATCTAATCTGGGAATCAGTTGCACCACCACAGCCATTGTCTCCCACAGTCAACATTGCAAATGCTGAAGTAGAATCCTTCTCAGTTAAAAGAGATAACAAAGCTGAAAAGCAAACAGAATCACTGGGGCTGGGCTTCAAACAGGTAAGTATACTGTAGAAACAATCCCAAAGAACACATACATCCATGCACACACACTCTCTCAATAAGGCCTTGGAAAAAACTTCAATTAGAAAGTTGTGAGATCGCACATTGATTAAGGAGTTAACTCTCCCCACCTGCAAGCCAAGTGGTTTCATAGTATCAGACTGTTCTACAGGACTAGAGTCAGAGGATAAAGCAGAAACAGAAGCATGTTTTGCTCTGCTGCCATTACAACACTCACCTTATAATCACGATTTGCATCAGACAACTGCCAGTTAGCATTTGGCACTCCCATTCTCTTATATTCTTCTGCTAGATCAATAAGCTGCCAACCTTTGACTTGCTCAGATTGATTTTGTTTTGGATTATAGGAGAACGCATACAGTTCTTCATATTTTGCTAAAAGGTAAAGAATAAGACTACGCAATGAGATGTGCCCAAAAGTAGAGAAAGGTAGCACAGTTGAAATTGCCCGAATTGTAGAGAAAGTTTCAGGCTTCAAGATTTTCAGAAGCAAGACTAAATAGATACTTGACACTCTTGCAATATTTATTCTGCAGCTATCATACAGTTAACTGACACAACTACAGATACTTAGTTAAAGGTAGGTTATGAGAGCTTTCTTGAGTGTGCTTAACCTGTTTCAGCAGGGACATTTCTAAATCCCTAAGGGCAAACAAAGCAGGTCACAAAATGAAGACTGAAAATTAAACAAGGCAAAAGGCAGAATTATTAGAAGACTTCATAAGAGCTAAAAGAATAAACAATTTTTGGAGGTAAGAACAGAATTTTACATCTACTGACCTTTAAAAGCAGTAAGTTTTAAAGTTTCCTTTAAAGCAAAAAAAGCTTTCAATATGTTTTTCCTAATACACTACTCACATATCACAGGTGACAACATTTTACATCATTCTAAACACAAAGCAGAAAATGCAAGAGACCATACCAAGCAACAGCAGTCTCTTGTAAAGCTGAATTGGTAGTGCTATTTAGCATCAAAACTTCAGCTTTATTTTTGAAACTGCATGAAATCAGTAACAAGTTAGTATTTGCTTAGTAGCATTTTATCTGTAGAAAACACCAATGAAGAGAGACTACACGCATTTATATTCACAATTTCAGGCATAACACTAGAAATGCAAAAATAAAAACAGGAATCTCACATTCTGTTAGTCAACATCAGTAACCTACAGAAGCCAGACAACACATCTTCTGAATTTGTATGCAGATTAATACTTAATCATTAACATTCTACTACATAACAAATGCATTTAAAAGACTGTTATATAATGCACCTTTTAAAAAAATATAAAAGCCATGGATATTTTTTTTTGCCCCTGCCCCCCTCCCCCCATTTGTAATCCAGGCGTATACTGCAAAGTCTTTTACAGTTAGAAGTATTACCTGTTCTTGACAGCTGAAGTAAAGAGTTATAAATGTCATGACAATCTCTCTCTCTGGGAACGACAAAGTGAACTATCCTGAAGTTCTTGCACTGGATGACAAGGGGGCAGCCAGAAGTAGTCAAGGGAAGTTTTTCCACCGCAGCAATGTGATGATGTAGTATCTGTGGCACACAAGAACTCACAGCATAAGCACGCCGACGAAAAAATGAGAACTGCATGCTATTTACAAGAGCAGATATAAGACATTAAGTGATGCTGAATATGGATTTTGACTAATTTTATCAATCATTTAGTTCGAAATAAATCTAGAAGAAGAAATTTAACACTAGCATTTTGGTCAGGATACCATAATTTGTCAAAATTTAACTATTCTCTTCCCTCATATTTTGAAGTGTTAACTAATGTTTGTAAGGAACAGTAAATATCCTTCTAAATGCAAAAGCAGTAAGTAAAACTCCACTACGGTTGTTCAGTCCTCTTTCATAACTTTGCTAACTGACAAGGGTACATCTAATTAGGCAGGGTCCAAACAGGATTTATTTTTAAGGATCTACAGGAACATACTTCAGAATTTTCAGGCAAAATAAAGCACATCAGATAAAGAAAGCAACTCAAACCATAAAAGATACAGAAGATGCTGAAGATCTTCTAATTCCAGTATTTAACACATACAGAATTAACAAGAGGTAAGAAAAACATCTCCTGTATTATCCACTGTGTTATGTAGCCATGACAGTCTCTCAGGTAAATGCCTTTCAACCACTTTAACAGAAGACTATCACAGTAATGAACATACAAAAGCCATCCATAGTTTTATCTGTGTTGCAAATCTGCACAAAATTTAGTAAAATATATGGTTAAAGTAACAGCTGTTCAACCATGGGAAGAAAGCCACAGATACATTATCTCAACTGAACAACATGTTCTTGATAGCATTTCAATTACCTCACTGAAGCAATCATCTCCTCTTAAATATTGATCAGAATTAGAAAGGCACCTAAAAACTATGCTGCCAAATATGCATTTACAAAGAGACTGTATCTTGGAGACATTATCACAATTATACTTGGTATTTGCATTATCATCACGTAAATGCAATACTCATGAGTATAGGTTCAATTTCCCCAAAATAAAACCTTTTAACATAGTGCACAGGGAGACACAAGTAATGCTTCTGAATCACATTCTTCCCAATAGCCTATTTTGTATGAAAGGAAAGCAGTTTGGTTTGTACAAAATTGTACGTTGTATTCAAGAACAAATCATGGAAAAATAACTTTTCTTGAAAGCTCTGTGAAGCATCTAGTCAGATAACCAGGATACAGGATTAAGGGTAATTCAGAAAAATACACCTACAGAAAAAATAATTTGCCACACCCCAGGAAATGAGATTTCATCCTGGAGGATGAAAGACTTAAGGCACTCAACTTAGGCAGCTGGGCTACAGCGGAAGCCAGAACTTGATGTCCACATATGTGCCACCAGGGCGTTGAGCAGAAAAACTAATGGCAATTACAGTACTAACCAACTTTGTACAACATTGGTACTGGTCACCAAGAAGCTGCAGCCTCTTCCAAATCCTTTTATTCTGGAGATGAACACTTGGGAAGACACAGCTCCTTACCACTCTAAAAAAGGGCATGGCATCTTCGATATTTCACCAAAGCCTAGAACAAAGCTGTCTCATTTAACCTAGGCCAGACCTAAATACAAGGTAAGTTAACACAGGAACTTTAAACCTCATGCTTAAACTATCTAGCGGTCTCCCACTCCTGCCTCTGAACTGCAATGCCAGTCAGTTATTTAAAGAAAAACACCACACATTCACTCCAGAATACAAGTGAAGACTAAAGAAGAAATTACAGCAGCTTGAAGAAAAGCAGACATTTTCACTATTACCCGATTTCAATTGCAGCAGTGTCATGCAAGAGTACAATCTGCAAATCATTAACTTATTATGATACCATGAACAAGGAGACTGTTGGGAATAACTTCAATGAACATTTTAGTAAGCAAATTCAACCTTAGATCAGGAAGAACAAATGCATCTTGAGAACCTATGCTTTTGAGCCATAAGCATTCATTATCCTTACCCATGTCTCTCTCTGGTTTGAATCTATGAATAACAGATGAGTTGCTGTAAGGTACAGAGTTCCCATCAGTGACTTATTGCTCGTGCTGAACCGATCTAGCAATTTCACTTGCTCTACCTGTAAGAAAAAAGGGGAGGAAGAGACAACATTCAGTTTTTGCTTTTTGCTGAAAGCAAAATACTAACTTTGCAAAAGCTCTGCCAGTTTGTGCAATAATTTTGAAAATGAAAGCATAACACAGTACACATAAGGCTATTCCAGCCAAACTATTAAGAATACAATCGTGGTCGCATAAGCTTTGAGAAGACTGACTAGTTAAAATATCCTGCTTCAATACAGAAGTGCGTAATGAAGGCACAATGCCAGGCTCATCAGAATACTTTCTCCATGTATACGTAACTACTATGGTTATTTACTAGTAAAAGAGACGAAGATATCAAGTTTAAAAAAAAAGAATAATTAAGAAAAATTAATTACTATGCTTTTAGACTGCTTCCCCAAAATAGAGCAAACTCACTAACAATTTCCTGTTATTGAGATGCCAGCACTGAATTAACAGCTGATCTCAGCAACATGCTTCATTAGCTGTCTGCAGACTCAAAGCCATAAAGATTATGTCCTCCTGACTTCAGTTTTAGATATCTACTGTCTTTTATATCATCCCCAACTATAAAAGTCTAGATCATCATAGCCTTGCTTCATAGTCAAGATAAATTCTAATGAAATACAAGCGTTATACTAATAATTATAACAGTCTCCTAGAAATTCAAGGACTGTGCTTGCATTTGAAACAGATATTTCAAGCTTGAGTCTTGCAAGGGCAAATCTCTCCTCCTGGTATTCCATCAACATTGTTATCTCAATCCTATGCAATACATTTCAAAAGAAAGTGATTTCTAGATAACCTGCATTCTATCTGCTGCTCATAATTTCACAGGCTCCACAGTTTGCTTTATTTGAAGCAAACATTACACGACTGTGTGCAACAGCAAAGGAGCATGGCAAATGGCTTATCTCCATGCATTCCTCTATTTCTTGGCAGCACTGCATCATTAAGGCCAAGTTAAAGCTCTTATGCTTGAGGCTTGCTGCTACTGCCATTAAATGCATGGGAGAACTCCAAAAACTTCCACACCACCCAGACCAGTACCCAGACAAGGTGACTAGGATAGCTCACATCTACTGTGCTGACATTAGGCCATTTTTAAATCATATGTACAAACTTACTTAACTACTAAAAGCACATATAAAATATTAAGAAGTTCTCTTTACAATTCAGGTATTTCTTATTATCTAGCAAGGCCCAATTTTGGTTTTGAAAGTTAGAAAAGCAACTTAATGCATATAAAACAGAATGGAGGAAATGCAAATACCTACTAAAAGCCAGCACTACTATGATGTTCTAGATTTCGGTTTAGAAAGCAAAAAAGATTGGAAGCTACATGCACCAGTACCTCAAAATACATTATGCTGTAACCAGCAAGGTATCAGTGCTCAGGTACAGAGTAACATAAATCAGTATAGCACAGCCAAAGCACAGAACTCATTTGGGGCAGCTCTGCAACATTAACTGCTTAGGTACCTGGCACCACACCTCCCCAGCAAATTAAGAAGCTCACAGAAACTGCTCCTGTTTTGTTCCAGTAACACAACCCACAAAATCCTGGCATGTCAAGTTCTATTCTCCTCCATGTAACAAGGCAGCTGTTCTCAAAGCTGTATTTCTATGTTAGACAAGGACAGGCATTAGTGCTCCAGCTTCCTCTTAATATAGGTGAAGTCTTCAAGAATTCTGAAAGCCAAGTTCCAGATATACTTTCCTTAAAGGCAACTGAAATGTAGTTTAGATTCAGCCTCCATAGATGACATGTTCATTGACTCAAGCCAGCTTTAATGGGTACTCAGCTAGATAAATACTTTTTAAAATTTATTTTAAAGTTTGGCAAATCCTTAGTTATGGAAAAACAAGTCAGTCATCAGTTTTGAAGAGAATTGGTTCAGATTAAGAGATGAAAGAGATGGAAGGCTGCCATTGAGTTTTAGCACATCTGTAAGTAGAGATCATTTAAGTAGTCAGAAGTGATATTCTGACAATAGCTAGCACTTACAAATTAGTGAGTTTTTAAACAAGTAAGAATTTGAACAGCTACCTCAATAATATAGAGTATTTACAGCAAAAGAGCCACTGGATAGTTTATCAGGACCAGGAGTTACAGGTTAAAGGCAAAAAACCACAAAGAAGTGTTTCAATATAGCAGACAAGCTGGAACAGAAAGGAAGGCTGAAACTATACCTCTGAAGTCTTACATTAAAAAAGCTGAAGGATTAAATTACAACAATTAAACCAGGACAAAAACAATTACAGTATATCATTCCAAGACTTTTATTTCAACTTTGTATGACATTCACTGAAATTAAAAGGAGTTTTCCCTTCCCCATTTAAGTCTCAGGCTTGCAAACATAAGCTTTGGATTTAGCAGTTAAGCTAACCAAAACTTTCCATCTCCAGCAGAAAACCCATCAGTATTTTCACTAAAACAGATTTAACTTAAAATATACAAGCTAAAGAAAATCCAGTCTTTTCTACTGTGTTTTGCTTTAAAATATTTTTAAGGACACTTCAGTTCTAAAGCTTCACTGCAAAACCACAATATTCTTACTTGTAGTTTCACCACCACCACCATTTATGACATATTGTGAACTGGTTTTCATCATTCATGGCTATTTAAGTATATTTTCTCAGACAGAAGTGATTTTTAAGTTGACCTCACTTCTTTATTGAGCAAAAAAGCTACATTTTCTTTCAGGTAGCTATGCTGACAGTTCTAAGACATTTTTAACTTCAACATTTCCAGCAAACTGAAGTTTAAGGACAAATAAAACTTATTTCATCACCTTCTCCTAGGGATGAAAGCTTCCCCACACAGCAGTTACTTTGTGCAAGGCTGCACTGTTATTTCAATCTTATTCCACTATTACTTTAATAAAATAAACTTTAAAAAAACCCTGAAGTGCTGTCAGATTAGAAAAAGTATATATGTCTCAGAACAGTTGGAATGAGCTCTAACCTGAACCTACACACACACACTGAACTTAAGGCCCACAGTGCCGGCTATACTTTAGTTTCCTTGCTTCCTATAACTGTAATACTCATAATTATTACCATCTAGCATATATGCATTTTAATCCACCTGGATATCCAATAAGCCAACAGCTTACAAAAAGCTAAGCGAGCATCACAATTATAACCAAAACCTCATGCTATTTCTAACCATGAAGTTGATATTTTTAGAATGGATAAATTTTTTGGTATGAATTATAAAAATAATTGCTTCAAGTAGTCAGCCTTGTATCTTACAAGTTGTGTTCAGAGCTTGTTTCTCTCTTCCATCATATTGCTACAGGAAGTATTTTTTCCCCAGCAGGGGCCCAAAAACATGCAGAAACACACTCACTTACTGATGCAGACAAGTCAGTGACCTGCAGCCTCTCTAGGCTCAATTTCACATTTGAAACCAAAATGGCTACTCAGATTATCAAGAGACTTTGGTTTTAGTCTAGTTTTTATTTTGAAATTAGTTATTGACTGTAACAATACAATATTAAGTTCCCAAACAAGGAGTTTCAGGTTTATAAGTAAATAGGCTGATAAAGAAACCTTATCGTTAATCTGTCGGCTTGGTGCAAGATTATTCCATCCAGTAGACTAAAGCGTCACTAACAGTCGCTTCATCACAGACATTCCTGCTGTTTCATATGTACACATACAAATGTATATGAAAAATAAAACTAGCTATACATGTTTTATGTATAATTTATATAAGCTATTACTAAAAAAAGCACCTGTTCCTTTACATAATTATTGGTTATAAATGTACTATTTGGAGCTGAAATGTGACCACTCCTTTTCTCCACACATCTATAAATCTAGTTTAAAGTCAGACTGCCAGGTTAGGCAACTAATCACTTGACAGTTTTCAAGGCCCAACAGAGAGGGCAGTCTTTTCAGCAGCCCTTGCAGTCAGGGCTGACGAGCAAGATAGAATTAAATTTCTGACAGTATTTTTCTTATCAGAGCTGTGACTTAAAAACTTACTCAAAAGTTATTTACAAAAAAGAAGAAAGACTTATTGGGGTTTTTTCATCTTTATTACAGAGGAAGGACAGCCTACCAAACTAAAAATAGAAAAAAAATCCAGAAGAGTCTAAAGCATCAGCTGCAGCTTAGCCAATTTTTTTAACAGCCTAACACATTGCACATATACCGATAGCTTGCACTCCTAACAACACGCACCAGAGGCTTTAAAAGGAAGAAAAAAAACCCCCAACACTCGTTTTCACAACCGATTTGCCCCCAAAGCTAGAAAAAACTGCACAGAACCGCATCCCGACTACAAAAAACAACTGCAACCCCCTCCCAGCTGCCCTCCTCTGTTCCCCACCCTACACCACGGGAGTTTTTAGCTCTTCCCCTTGTTAACGAGACGGTGCACTCCAGCCGGCCCCCACCAGGGCAGCACGCACCGAGCTCCCCACGGGAGCTTTCACCCCTTCCAGCCCCCTCGGCCTGAGAAACCTCCGGGAACGGCGGGGCCCGGGGGAACGCACCCGAGCCGGGCTGCTCCCACCGGGGCCCAGGGACACCCCGAGCGCCACGGACCGGCCCAGAGCCCCTCCTGAGAAAGCAGCACCTACAAACTGGAAGGAGAAGGAAAACACAACGCCCTCGCCCACAGCTGACAGCGGCGGGGTAGGGACTCGCCGGGCCGAGCAGGCCGCGCCGCCCCAACCCCACAGCTACCGGCGCAGCACCGGCAACGCCACCGCTGCCCTGCCGACCGTCTTCCCTGCCGAGGCGCTGCCCCAGCCGGCGGAGGGAGGCCGAGGACCGAGGCGGCGGTACCTTGGTGGTGCGGATATGCTCCATAGCGGCGCCCCCTCAGCCGCGGCCGCCGCCCGCTGTGGTACTGCTGGGCCGGGGCGGCCGTCACCTGGAAACGCTTCCGGGGCGGGGCGGGGCGGGGCGGCCGCTGGGGCGGGGCAAAGCGGGAGCTGACTGTCTGTAGCGCCCCCTGGCGGCAGGCGGAGGACAGGACGTCTCCGCCGCGCTGCCAGCAACGCGCATGCGCGATCCGGCGCGGGGAGGGGGGCGGGGCGGCTGTGGGGATGGATGGACGGACGGACGGACGGACGGATGGGCGGGGGAGAGAGCGAGTCTCGCTGTGTCCCGCGGTGCCCCAGGGCTTCTCTGTGAGATTCGGGGGAGAGGAAGGGGCTGTGGTTGCTGTGCTGGGGGCCAGGGAGCTCAGTGGTGGCCGTGAAACCTCGCCTGGCAGGCAGCCCGGTGGAGAGGGGTGCTGGCTGCCGCGGCGGGGTGACAGTGCGTGTGTGGAAAACAAGAACCGTTCCCTGGTTACCCAGGCCTCTGTTCACGGCATGGAGAGTCTCAGTCTTTTAAAGTCTTGAGAATGTGGAAACTCCGGGAAGATGGTCGTCTTTGTTGTAGTATCCCAGAATCATGGAGGGGTTGAGGTGGGAAGGAGCTTCTGGAGGTATCTAGTCCAACACCCCCTGCTTAAGCAGGGCCACCCAGAGCCAGTTGCCCAGGGCCGCGTCCAGGCAGCTTTTGAATATCGCCAAGGATGGAGTCTCCACCATCTTTCTGGGTGACCAGTTAAAGCGCTAGGTCACCCTCACAGGAAAAAGTGCTTCCTGGTGTTCAGACGGAGCCTCCTGTGTTTGTTCGTGCTCATTGCCTCTAGTCCTGTCACCAGGCACCCCTAGGAAGACTCTGGCTCCATCTTTGCACCTTCCCTTCAGGTATTTATATATATTGATGAGATCCCCCTGGGCCTTCTCCAGGCTGAACAGTCCCAGCTCTCAGCCTTTCCTCACAGGAGAGGTACTCCAGTCAAGTACACAAAGGTGCGGCCTCACCAGTGCTGAGCAGAGGGGGAAGATCACCTCCCTCCACCTGCTGGCAATACTCCTCCTAACGTGGCTCAGGATGCCATTCACTTTCTTTGTGGCAAGGGCCCATTGCTGGCTCATGTTCAACTTGGTGTCCCCCAGGACCTTAAGGTCCTTTTTGGACAAGCTGTTTTCTTGCTGGCTGGCCCCCAGCATACACTGGTGCCTGGGGTTGTGCAGGAATTTGAAATGGACAGACGCGAGACGATCAATATGATCAAGCGAATGCCGTTTATTGCATACAAT
>JAVJGG010000027.1:6087701-6135481 GCA_035590195.1 Aviceda cuculoides | reverse complement strand
CAGGCCCGGGTGGCACACGCGTGGGTGTTGTGTGTGTGAGTGAGTGAGTGAGTGAGTGCCGGGGTCGGGGACGCGGAGGAAGGGCAGGCCCCGGGCTGCGTGTCTGGGCGGCTCTGCTGTTGCCCCCGGAGGGTCCCGGAGCTCCGGCACCCTCGGCTGGAAGGGCTCTCGGTGCCGCGGATGAACCGGCTTCACAGGGTCTGCTTCGGCGCGCAGGGGGCGGGGGTGTCCCCTTCTGCCGCACCTGCTTGGCGGCCGGCTCCCTAAATATGGACGTAGGGATCAATTTATTTAGCAGCGGGTAAGGGAGGTGCGCTTCTAACTTTACTTTATTTTGGTTTTGTCGGAGCGAAGTGGCTCCCTTAACGCTTGTCTCTAGCGTTCTGAACGCAGAATATGAATCATAGACGTATCTAGGTTTCAGCAGTCAGCCTGAGCTTGTGTGTGCGGCATGGAGCTCGTTGATGTCAAAGACCAAATGGTTAATGTTCAAATGTGAAATTCCCCCCCTCGAAATTCTGTGCAACTTTATCTTTTGTGGCATGGAGCTCGTTGATGTCAAAGCCCAAATGGTTAATGTTCAAATGTGAAATTCCTCCCCCCAGCCGAAATTGGGTGCAACCTTATCCTTACTGAAACAGATAACCTTGTATTTGGTGTATAGTGTCTTGGAGTAAAAGGAGAACTTTGCTGTGCTTTGGTGTGCATGTGACATACAGCAGGCTCTATACTAAAGGGATTATTAGTATTTAGGTTTCTCAGAATAATAGGTAAATCTTTGTTTCGCTGGGGTTTTTTTTTGGTTTTGTTTTTGTTTTTTTTTCTTTTTTCTTTCTTTGCACACAACTGTACTAGCAGAGGTTGTTTTTTTCTGACCTGCTTGTTATTATGCCTCCGTTGAAGATTAGGGCTGGTGTAGTGCAGCTTTGTGTCAGAGTTTTTCCTACATATGTTCAGGTAAAACTGATAACTGCAATGTAAACTAAATGGGCAGTGTGAGCTACTCAAGGGAACTTCACCTGAAGCAGATATAGTTGAAAATACTTGTCTGTCAGAACTGTCAGGAATTAGCAGTGTGAGGGGAGGGGAACAGAAAATCTAGATCTGAAAGAGTATCTCTGAATTAAATGGAGGTATTGCTTTTTGGAAGCCTATATGAGAGGGAGCAAGTTTTCTGAGTGTCTTCTAATACTCTTAATTTTGTGGTTGTGACAGATTGATGACATTCATGTGTTACCTATACTTAGGCTTTTTGGCTTTTTTTTTTGTTTTTTTTTGTTTGGTTGGTTGGGTTTTTTTACCCCCACAGCAAAGCTTATATGGAGTCGGTAAAGTACTTAAGCTTCTTTTACTTCATGCCTGTTTAATGCAGGTTTCCTGTGATTAAAATGAGCAAGTTAAAATAATTATTTATTCAAAAACATTCTTTTAAACGTGCTGCCTGAAACAAGGGAAACTCTTGTCTTTTTGATCAGCACTTGTTAAAAATGGCCTATTGAACTTAAACGTTTTTCTGTTGGTTTTTTTTCTGTTCTAGCTGCCTTTTTAATCTCTTAAAAATGATAAGTAAAAGTTTAACAGGTGCTAATTAATAGCAGTATGGTACTCTTATGGGGTTTTTTGTTTAAAAACACGAGTATGGTGTTTTTATTCATGTATTTATTCTTACAAGCAGGATGAGTCTTTAGGGCTATTGGTCAAGGAGTATCACAGAGAAAGAGGCCTTTTTACTGCTGGATGATTGGAGAAAGAATCTTGAGCATCCCTATGGGATGGTTTTCTTGAGAACATGTTTGAGACTATAAGAAGAAGCTGTTTTTCTGAGCTGTGTCTAAGACAGTATTGTCAGGTGTTGGGAGAAAATGGTCTTTATTGTGTAATCCAAGCATAAGTATTATTCGTCAGTGTGACCAAAGATTATACTCTGGTGGCCCAAAGCCTATGTGATATGTCAGCCTCCCTAATTCCTGCATTGCATCAATACCTGTTCAGGCACTTAATGCTCTTTTTTCTTTTTTTGTCAATCAGTGTTCTCTATAGTATGCTTTAGCCAGGTGTGATGCTTTGTTCTAGTTCTAAAATTAGAGTTAAGACCTGACTTCAGTGACCTGAGCTCCCCTTCCTTCCATCTGTGGGGAGCAGATAGTCCTTCTGGCACATGCTTTCTCCTGTTGACGAGAACACTGCCATTGCTTTATTTCTACATTTTGGTTTCTTTCTATCTTAAAAAACAAAATGCCACTTTGTTTTACTTGGGGTTTTGTCCCATACTGCTGAATTGCATATTTTTTACCTTACCTTTCTTCTATTGGAATGCTCAAACAAGAAAAGATTTTGCAGAAGAATCATCTTTGTACTAGGAAAAGATGAGAAACACAAACTCTTGACTAGTGAGAGAAGCACCGTGTTATATGTTCAGGTTTACAAGCAGTTAGGTCATGGTGCTGTAGTTTGGTATGTTGAAATTTTGGGAGTAAAGAAAGCTGAAATGCTTTGGCTCGTGTGGAGTTGGACAATTAGTGGGCCTGTGTCCTTCTAAACTTCTTGCCCACTCTGCTTCCTGAATTACTTCTTTAAGAATAACTCACACCTAGGTTTTTGAACTTGCAACCACCTTTTGCTGGGCTTGCCACGATCATTTTTTGTAGATATTTTGAAAACTTTTAATGTAAAAGGTAATTATAGCTTTTTTTTTTTTTTTTTAGGATTTACTTTTGTGTTTCATTTGCTATGCCTAGGAGCTGGCGTTATACAAAAGGAGAGGAGATGAGGGAACAGTGAGAGAATACTGAACACCTGAAACAAAATACTTCTTGACAGCTGTTAACTCTGAAGTTTAAATTGCATTTTGTTTCAGTGTTACTCTTGTGCTTATGCAAAATGTTGTTTAAGTTAGAGAAAACTTGCCTAGTTTCTAAAAAGACTCACAAATGGGAGCAGGAAGTTACTACAAATGAATTATTCACCTGATCTTTTGTCAGTTTAAGAACAAAGCTTTTAAAATTGTAGACTCATTTGGCTACTAGTACCTGTATTTTCATTGGTTAGAGATAATCATGATTATTGTATTCCCCCATGTTTTGTACAGTAACTTAATGCTTTCTCTGCTAAATGTAAAGTTTGTTCTCTGTTTGCCATGAAACTTCTAAAATGTGTAGTTACCCAAAATAAACAAAAAAGGCTTAATTTTCCTGGTAATGACTGACTGATCTCTGGTTCTCTCCTTCCTTTCTCTTCCCCTTAATCTGTGAAAATAGCTGTGGAAGTTTATTTCTGTAACTTTCTGACAAGTATGCAGTCATAAAAGAAAATATGGTAGGCATGGGTCCTCTGTGGTTTGCACTTGTGGGGAAGATTAGAAAATGAGTTCATGCATCAGTGTGTTTTGGTGGTAACACAGGTCAAAGTTGTGCTGTTGATGTGAATGGTTGTGCGTCTCTGCTTATCACTTTAGATTGAAATAAAGTAACATTGGTTAAGGATTCTGGTCAGAGTTAACTAAGGGAGCTTGTAACCTGCTTTGAAAAGATGTTACAAGTTTGTTGTCATCTTCATGCTACCTCTAGCATTTGTCTCCCATTTCAGTAGTTCAGGGGCAATAATTAGGCAGAACTAATGAGGTGATCTAACGGAGAAAAGTTCAAATTTCCCACTGGTCTGGCAAGATGTATCAGCTCAGCAAGGAGTTAAACAAATGCTGGAGTTGGTGTCAGGGAAGCAGTGGGAGTTACGGAGCTGTAGAAGGAAAGAGGGAGATAGCCTTCCTCTTTCTCTTTGGTGGCAGTGAGCTTGGACTCCGTCTTGTCCAGCTGAATTGTGTGTGGTTCAGGAAAATGAATGATGGCATGGGGAAGAAACAAATAAGGGGTGGTGGAGGATTTTTTTTGTTTTGAAAAATAATTATTGCTAATAGTCTTATTTTGTAATAGCTCAACAGGAGGACTTAATTTTGGAACTCTGGGCTCTTCCACTGCTACAGCAACTACATCAGCTCCTTCAGTGGGCTTTGGGAGTGGACTTTTTGGATCAAAATCAACAACTGGCTTTACACTAGGAGGCACCAGTACAGGTAGAAAAAATTCTTGTACATCAGAAACTTGAATCAACAGTGAAGAAATATATATGTACACAAAATCTGGTTCATCATAATGTACTTACTTTTTTTTACAGTAGTTGTGTAGCTCAGAATATTATGTACCTAGTTTTGTGAAAAGGCTTCATTGAACATTTTAAAAGTCATTCACTGAGAATTATGCAGTACCAATGCTGCAGAAACACAAATGCAGTTACCAGAAAACTGTGCCTGGGCCTGTGTGTAAATTGTTCTATAATTTGAATGCTGATGTTTTCTAGATATCTAACTCTTCATCTAGGATGCTCAAAATTATGATTTAAGATTGAGGTATATTTTGATCTGACAAATATTTAAAAACATTGTGAGATTAAGTGTTTGTAATGTGATGTTTGCAATCCTGCAGTAGTAAACATTTCTGATTTTGTTTGGGGTTTTTTTTAACATTAGCAATATGCATGAATAAATTTATTAATATTTTCTTAGGTCTCTAATTTGGCCTATGAACATCTAGATTCTTATAGGAATATTGGAGTGCAAAAGAATAAAACTTTCTGACTGGAGGTTTTTTTTTTTTCAGCCATCAGTGTACACTTGTATGAGTAGATGGGGAAAGTTCTAAGAACCAATCTAATAGAAATAAATTCAACAGCAGACTGAAAGTCTTTATTTTTGCGTTTGGCTACATTGGGGTAATTTTCTTTTAGCTCTTAATGATTCTTTTGATCTTCTAATCAGATGTTTTTAAAATATGAAATGGCATAGCACTGTGTTCAAAATAATCTCTTTAAGTTACCAGTGGGGCAGAAACTCTAAACCAAGACACAGGATTTTACAAAGAATTTGGACTCTATGATCCTCTTCATTATACTGTAAATCTGCTGGTTTATATGTTAATGTTATGTACTGCCATGTGGCTGAAAAAATACTTGATAGAATGACTAGTTTCCGTATTTTTGTTTACCTTCATTTGTTTGAAATTTCAAACAATTTGCTGTACTGATGTGTTAACATCAGCTTCACTGTTAGCAGATTCTTATAAAGAAAAATGATGGGGTTTGATGTCAGTTATGCTTTGATTTGTGCTGTTGGTGCTTACAAATACTGTTTTCTATGTTAGTGTTGTTTTGCTTTCTACATACTACAGAAGAAGCTTGTATAATAAATAGTCTACATGTTGTCTCATAATGTTGCATTACTTCAGCATTTTGGATCATGTTTTTTACTATCATAACTGCTCTGTGGTCTTCAATTACTATTCTTACTCTGTTTTCATTCTTAAAGCGGGAACAGCATCAACTATTGCTACAGGACTGACACTAGGTAAGGACCTCATTTGGATTTTAATGTTACACAAATTAGTGGTCATATGTGAGCTTTTTCCCCTGTTACTAATTGCATTCTGCTTTGCAGCCCAGATGTTAAGGCTGCAAACCAGAGCAGAGCCCTGCAGTTCTGGGCACTGTTACTTGTTAAAGGATTATTCCATTTCTGTACAACAGTGACAGTGGTCATAGTGAAAAGATAGACTTTGGATTTATGTCTCCCTAACGAGTTTCATCCTTCGGCAGAGAGGAGGTGGAATACGTTACCAAAGAGTTCTTCATACAGAATTTCTTGTTCCAATGAACTTTATGTGAACAAGTCTGGTAATTGCCTCTTTTAGAAGAATAAAGAGGGTTGAACAGGGAATGGACATTGGGAATGTTTTACTTTTGTTTCTCTGATGCATCTTTAGTGACTATTTTTCATTTGTCATTAGAAATACAGGAATATGTGGGTAGTTGTGGGTTTTGTTGTTTGTGGTTTTGTTGGTTTTTTTTTTTTTTTTTTTTTTTAAACACCAGCAACTGAGATCTGAGGAGAAATGTGAGCTTGATTATCACAGATGTTGGGGGTGGTGCTACAAGACAGACTGCAGTCCAAGGACTTTGGAAGCCATACTGTGAATAAATAGGAAAAAACAGTCTTGGATAAAGAAGCAAATGAAATGGGCGGGAGAAGGGAGGAGCAGCAGCAGCTAACCCAGAACAGACTGTGTGATGCATAATGACACATGGCAGTCAGTACTATGCAGATGAACATTAATTCTATTCAACAGCTGAATGAAATTTTCATCCAAAACAGATACACAGCAGTTAATGAGATACCAAGTATGTGTTTCTTATGCATGCTATTTTGGTTTGTGTGTGTATATGCACACTCCTCCTTTACTTTGGAACATGGTTTCTAGAATGTAAAATATATTCTTACCATGAAAACAGCAGGAAGTGAAAGCTTTATTTGTTTTGCTTTAAAAGTGTTCAAAAGGAAAGTTTGAGGGAATAACATTTCAACATACTTGTTTACAAATTGAAAGGACATGTGCATTCATTTTGGTGTGCACATCCAATTCAGAATTTTTAGTCTATATTTTGGGCAGTATTGTTTATAACTCCATTTGCCAATATTTGGTTGATCTATTATTTGGTTGATCTATTAGATGCTCTTGGTGGAAGCTTTTTTTTTTTACAGTTTTTTTGGATTACCACTGGATATAATTGCAAGTCCATGATTAAAGCCCATTGAATCGCTAGGAATTCTGGAGTGAAAATGCCTGTGGAATTAATGTAATTGAAATTTATCAGAAGGTGCTATGGGGATATTTTACTTGACGCAAATAATCTTGCATGCCATGGTGCTCGTGATGGTTAAATGGGAATAGTTCAGAAAAGAAGGTGAATTGAGCATTCGTTCCCAGACAGAATGTTCTAAGAGTGATAATTGTTTTTGGGTTTCTTTTAGGCACGCCTGCCACCACATCAGCAGCTACCACAGGCTTTAGTTTAGGTTTTGGCAAACCTGCAGGTTCGGCCACGCCATTTGCTTTACCTGTTACTTCTACCTCAGCAGGTGGCCTATCATTATCATCTGCTCTTACGTCAACTCCTGCAGCAGGTAGGAAAATGTTTAGGGGTTTTGTTTAGCTTTTTTTTCCTAAACAATAAAACTTTATGTAAAACAGTTCTACAGTCTATATTTTTCTAGTATTTACGTAATTTTGTGTTAGTTCAATAAGAAGGTTCATTGGACTTCACTAGTTCTAGATTTGGGTACCCTGATACAGATAGATGTATGGGCAGTATACCATGTCATATAGGTAGCGTATAATCTAAGTCATTGGAAGTGTAGCGAGAGCTGATTTGTCATGTAAAATCATTATTTTTGTTATTGTTAACCCCACTGAAGGTTGAAAGCTTCCTACTTGCGCAGCTGAAAGGTTTGGAAAATGTCTACCTTCTGTAGTTGGCCTGAAATGGTTAACTAGTAGTGGAAACAAGGTCTTTTGCAGTGTAGTTCTCATACTGGCACACTGCTATCGTATTTAACTCAGCTAAACTGCACCATGCATGATGATAATTAACACTGGAGTTCATTTCTCTTAACCTTAGGAGTCTGCATTTGAGCTGAGCTATCTGTGCCCTCTGTGCTTTGTCCCTTTATGCCTATGGTCTTTCTCTACTCCATTCTTCCCTATCCTACCAAAAGGTGGAATGCTTACTTCTAGAAGAATGCTCAGACTAGCAAGGAAATGTTCTTGTATCATCTGTCTTGTATAAAATATTTTGATTTTTACCCTAAAGTATTAACATTTCAGCATTCTAATATATAAAGTCAGTAGCACTTGTTAGATCCTTTATGCTGTAAAATAAATTCTTTGCCAGGTTCTGGATTCTCTAGTGTTCTGGGGGACGCAAATTTTATATAGTTGCAGGTAAATATGGGCTAATCAGGATTTTGATATTGTAGAACAAAATAACATATCATTCAGAAGTCTCCTATGGCTTTGTTTGGAAAATCTGCAGGAAATAAAAACAATTGAGTTTATTATCCAGTTATGATAAAGATGCTGTTAAAACCTTTCAGTTATTTCAGATTGTCTATGGATGTGTTTGAATGCAGTGCCTGCATGAAGCTGGTTTGCTTTCTCTGCAGGAACTACTGGCTTTACATTAAATTTGGGTGGTACAACTGCACCGACTACAACTGCCTCCACAGGCCTTTCCTTAGGAGGAGCCTTAGCAGGTTTAGGAGGTTCACTCTTCCAGAATACAAGCACAGCAGCAACAGGTGAAAGTTACTTTAATTTTTTCCTCCTGTCCAAAAACATTGAAATTTAGTGTGTGATTGTATAAATTCATAATGTAAGATTTAGTTTATATAAAAATCTTAACACTGTGAAAGTGTAATTTTTAACAGTGTTACAGTTAAGAACAGTGTTGCTATTCATGAAATCTGAAATCATTGGCTTCTTTCTCATTCTTGATTCACTTGTACTTAACACTTTTTTTAAAATGAGAACAGAAGGAAATCTTTTTTATCTCCATAATTGCCTCGGGGAAGTGGATCATAAATGGGAGAGGGCAATGATATATAAGTATCTCCTTTAACTGTGGAGGAGTTTGGAGCTCCTTATTTTGGTGGGTTTTGGTCTAAATAAAATCTTTAACTGTTAGTATTGTCATTTCGTGGCTTCTCTGTCTTTTTCAGCTCTAGAGGAAAAATTTGTGCTGTGTTGTAGTCTTGGTAACGCTGCTCTTAAACTCTAAGTGAAACAAAGATACTCAAGATGCTGATGATAAGTTAGCTGTTGAATTAGCTGCCTAGTAATGTCAAGAAATTATGTAAAACACTTGCATACAGTTGTATGAAACTTCATGCAATCTGTTTTCTTCTGTTTATTTTGCATATTTTTTTAATCCAAATGTAATAAATGGACACTGAAACTGCAAGCAAGATTACATGTGCTTTTAGCTTAAAATAATTTTTAATTATCAGCATTTTAAGTGCAGAAATTCTGTTTGGGTTTCTTGTAGGACTTGGGCAGAATGCTTTGAGTTTGACTCTGGGGACAACTGCGGCTCCTTCAACTACTGCCAATGAAGGTCTCGGTGGTGTTGATTTTAGTAGTTCTTCAGACAAAAAGAGTAAGTTTGTTTTAAAACATTCACGATTTATTTTTTTTTTTAATTGAGAAAATTATCAGAGCACTACAGCAAAGATGCTATTTCTTTGTGTGGAATTAAAGCTGACAACTTTAACTTTCTTTGTTTTTTCCCTTCCCCTCTTACAAGGTGTTTCAGTTAATTTCATTCTTGGATATTGTGCTTGTATAGAAGAACAAGATTTTGGTTGCAAATGCAATGTGATGTAAATTTATTGAAAATAAGTATAAGCCAGTATCATACTTGAGAACCAGGATCGAAACCCTTTAGCCTGTTGGGAGTGAAGACTCATAGGATTGCTTGCTGAAAAACCACGGCAGATTTCTGAACAGCTGTATGTCAAATAGCCAGTAGAGGGGGGAGTAGAGCTATGTTTAAGTAAGGCATTGCAAATACGAGAAGTACTCGTTTGAAACCAGCTTTCTCCAACTGTAACAGATCTTAAATTTGGTTTCTTTTTTCTAAAGGCTGCACAATAAAAATGTCCTAGTTTTAGCTGTTGTTCTTCAAAGCTGTATTTCTGGTGGTGCATAGTTCTATCTGATACACTGTACCAGGTTGTTAAAACCAGTTATAAAAACGTAATTTAATCTCTTGATTCCATTCAGGAACCAAATTTTAAATTAGGTGTACCAGTAGCTAAAAGAGAAGGAAATAAAGATACTCTGTGAAACCATCTTTACAGACTAACGCAAGTTGTATAGACATACTTCATACTTGTAGAAGAGATGGCATATTGACTGTCCAAATGAGTGCTCTGCATGATGTTAATTTCTTTTAATTACTGTAACTGGGAGTAATGAAACAGCTCAAATTCCTAGGTTCTTAGGGGATTTCCATTACTATAATATTAGGATATCACAACACTTCTATAATATACAAGTATCTTAAAATGAGGACTAGAGGACCACAGACTCAAAATCTACTTCATTCTGACATCTCAGCATTGTTTTGCCCAGCTCTTAGGGTGGAAACTTGATGAGTACCTGAATTCCCCATATGTTGCATAGTGGAACTGGGTGAGTTGAACTACTGCTGTCAGGATGATAATCAGAGACCCCTTAGCTAAGCAGTGGGAAATGCTGAAGGAGACTGGGGTTTGAGGCTTTTTGTTTGTTGTTTTTTTGATGGTTCCCCCCGTCCCCCAATTTAGGGGTGTTTCCCATAATGGATAGTGCTAGTTTAAGCAGCCCTGACAAATATCCCTAGCTGTGTGCTGCTACTCAATTCTGTCAGCACAATTGTTTGTACTGCTATATGAAGAACTGTGTTAAGGTTTGAGGGTGGTGGTTTTATGGTTTTGAGGTTTTTATTTCTTTTTGTTCCTGAAGAAGAGGAGGAGATGTGGCTACCAAAGAAAAGTGCCCTAGGAATCCCAGGACAGATAGGCCTGTGTTCTCTCTTCTGGAATTGGTTATAAAAGCTTTTCCTTCTGGAGACTGAAGACTGCCTGTCTGTATGGCTGCAGGAAAAGAAGCTGTTCTTATACATATTTCCCTCATGTATTACTAAAGAATATTAAAAAAAAAGTAAAAACTGGAGCACTCACTTGCCCAGAAAGTAGCAAAATCTGATTTCAAATCTGTGTCTTTTATTTTGTAAGTATTGTTCTGATGTACAGCAAGAAAAAAGAAAAGTGGCCAGAGAAAGAAAGCAACATATACTTAGTTTTCTGCCTAATTTTTAGGTTATCAGCAGAGAAAGGAGACCTAAATTCTGGGGTTTATCCCTTTTTTTATTTTTTCCATTTTTTTGTAGATTGGGGTTTTTTTTTTCCCTCTTAGCAAAAGGCATAGGGAATGGTGAGACTCCATGCTCTCTAATGTACTGGGTGACAGAGTCTGCAGACAATTTAAGTAGGTGTTGCTTCTAAAAGTAGTAGCTTCTCCTGGCGGGAGCACTGTCTTGTGCAGCTTAAAATGTTTGTGGCACTAGTGTTAGCTGCATAGCCACTTTCTGCCTTGGTGGCACTGAGTGGGAAGTGAGGGTATGAATTGCATCCAGCTGAAGACGATGAAGCCTGCTTCTTGGGCTTTCTGAGTAAGTGTTATTTCTAGCAGACTGCTGTGGCATGGGATGCAATTACTGCCCCTGGCCATGACTTTTTCTAGTCATGGCCTGTGTTATGCACAGTATTGTTCTCAGCTCCGTTCTGTTACTCAGAGGCATTTGGCACCTTGATCTACAGATGTGTAGTTTGGAGCGTGTAGATGGTAGGTAAGCAGTAACATCTTCAGTTCTGTAAAACCTCGCTCATTACAGGACTTGTTGCAGTAGCAGAATTCTTAGGGAAGTCCAATGGGCAAACCTTCATTACCTTCATATTTGAGAGGAGACTGCTATTGCTGAATTTAAACACTTGAATGTTTTGTGAGTGAAGGTTTAAGTGAGTTGTGGTTGCACAAGCTGGAATAGATTTCTTATGCAACTGCAGTTGTTCATGCATTTGTAGTGACTTGTGTAGTGACACAAGATGTTTTGCATTACTGTGCCAGGAAATTAGCACCTCAACCGTTGAACCATTGGTCTTGAAAAGATATTTATCTGTTAAGGGGGAGTAAATTAAAACCTTTCTTTTATGGCTAGCCTAGTCTGTTCCTCTTATCAAGAGAAATCAAGCAGGTTCTAGTCATTAGTTCTTCCCTAAAACCTCATTAAGGTTGTTTTGTTCTTCAAAGCTTTATTTCTGACCTACAGTTTTTATTTTCTAGGTGACAAAACAGGAACAAGACCAGAGTAAGTGTCGCATTTTCTTTGCATTCCATGTCTTATTAGAAAACAGCTAAACTAAATGTAGTGGCTTTTCTACTACTTCGAGCTTGAAAAAGGCATAAATGTAAACAACCAACTTTTGCAATATGGCCACTTTAGTAATGGTGGTTCATAATTTTAAGCATTGCAATTTTCCCATCAAATGCAATACCTACACCTTATCTGGCATCTACTATCGACTGATCATGTGGTCTGAAAAGTGGTTTCTGCAAATCTGTACAATGCTTACGCTGCTGGCTTGGACCCTGGCATAGTTTCTGTATGCATTAATCCAAATCATTCCTAGTTGCAGCATACATGCAATGGGTGCAAAACTGTGTAATCAGTCACTTGAACGTTTTCATGATATTTAGCAGTCATGCAAAAATGTTTGGCCATATTAAAGCACCATCTAAACATGCATTGTCTCTTGTAGAGATAGCAAAGCGCTAAAGGATGAAAATCTACCTCCAGTAATCTGTCAAGATGTAGAAAATCTACAGTAAGTAGTGGGTTTTTTATTTATTATAGTTGATTAGCTAAGGTATTATATGCTGTTAATACTCTGTGACAAAAACATCCTACTGCAGGCTGCATGCGGTATAACTCACTGGCCCAAGGCCTTTCTGCAGGTTAACCTTGGGAACAGAGTGGACAAGGCAGTTCTAGTAGTTGAGTCTTAGGCTGTTTTTTTTTCAGCCTCACTTTTCCATGCAGTTACGCAAATGGGCATGCCCAACAAATATGCTCTTAGAATCTGATCCATCTCTCCCTGGGCGTATTAAGCCTGTTGCACACGCATGTTAAGTATTGAACCTTATGTCCTCATTGCGTGTGCATTGTGGATCTCGTATAGAATAGAGATGACTACAAAAGAGCCTTTCCTCAGGCAGGAAGGAGGTGGGTTGTAGACTAGTCAAAGAGGTTGCGTGGCACTGTTGTGAGATCAAAGTAGTAATCACTTTTACATAGATGCTATATATTACTATTATATATGAAAAATAATTTGTATATATCTTAGTTTGTCAGGGTTCAGCATAAAATGCTGAACACTTGCTACTGAAGCTTAGGGGGTTTTGGGTGGTTTGTTGTTTGTTTGGTTGGGTTTTTTTACAGTATTAGCATGCTGTGAGTTAAGATAATACTATGCCATACAGTAATTTTACTGTTCAGTACTTGATTTTTTCATATTCATTTAATAGCTATTGAAATTATGTGACTAAGAGGTAAACACCTGGGTGCTTCAGATTCAATGTATTATGTTTCCTTCTTCCCCACCCCCTTCTTTTTCCCTTCCCCAGGAAATTTGTGAAAGAACAAAAACAAGTTCAGGAAGAAATTAGTAGAATGTCCTCTAAAGCAATGCTTAAAGTGCAAGAAGACATTAAAGCTTTGAAACAACTTCTGTCTGTAGTTGCCAGTGGATTACAGAGAAACACTCTTAATATTGACAAGCTGAAAGTAGAAACTGCACAGGTATAATTGAATATAAATTTTGTTATGTAGAGTTTGTATGTTGATTATTTCATACAGGATAACTTACCTTCTTTATCAGTCAAGTTAACACCTGTCCAAACTAAAACAGTTTGTAAACAAAATGAAACATTGAATCCCTTCTAATGTATTTGAAGTTACTGGGGGAGACTGAAATCTGTGATGTCAGTATTTTCAGATAAGTACAACAGCAATAAAATGACTTTTATTCAGGAAAGCACTCCTACATAGTGCAGGCATCAGAAGGGAATGTGTGCCCACTCTAGTTCAGTTCCAGTTATATATTCAGCTGCTAGTGAAGATATATTTGTAACAACATGCTCGACTCTGGAGCAGCAGAAATGCAAGTATGTTTTCTTCTGATGACTTTTTAAAAAAAACCAAAAACTACTCCATAACATTTCAGGGACCAAAATATCTTAACTAGCACTACTATTCATTTAGTGAATTTGAATCACAACTCTGTCTACCAGTCTGCATCTTAACTGTGAAACCAGTTTGAGCTCAAGTTTTGATGCAAGTACTTTTCAAGTTAAGTTCTGTACTGCTTTTTATTTCATCTGGCATGTCAAGGCTGCTTGATATATAAATGAGTGTATTTTATTCTAAAGTAAAAATGTTGATGTTTTTTCTGTATCTTGTGATACCAAAAGGAAATACTCTGTAGTTGTGCCTTGCCAGCAGTTTTCTGTGAAAACAAAAACTTGTTACTGATATTCTCATATTTCTGTAAATTATGCAGTTGAGAATAATTGCAAAACCAGGCACTGAGAAATTCTTAATGATGGAGTTATTAGAAAGTATTAAACAGAAGTATATGCTGTAATTATCATGCATAAAAAGATCATTTCCATAGAAAGAGAGGCATCTTTTTGAACAGGATAATCTTTTTTTTAAAAGGCAAAATAACCCTTTTTGTTCTATTTCTTTTCTTTTAGGTGTGTTACTTCCTTGCACTTGACTGTTGCTTTTTTTCCCCTAGTCCACAGTCCTAACAGGATTTCTGAAGTACAATAGAAATTAGATCTTATCACTGACAGTTTAGTGCAGTATTTTCTCAACTTCTGAGAGCTGAGTTTGTTCAGTATGTGTTGTTGTTTGTTCCCGCCGCAAACTTCTGCTGGTATTTGCAGTTCTCCCAACTTTCTGGCAGTCTATTCTCTGAAGAATTTCTGGTCAGATTCTATCATGGTGTTAAGTATATGAAGAAAATATTTTATGTGAATGAACAGTAGAGTTGTAGCTGTTTTTCTTTTTGAATGCTTCATACAGAACCTTATCTTTTATTAATTTTTCCCTATTTATTTAGGAGCTAAAGAATGCAGAAATAGCGTTACGAACACAGAAAACTCCTCCTGGTCTCCAGCATGAAAATACAGCCCCAGCAGAGTGAGTTACCGTTACTCATAAAAAATAGTCAATAATATGACTTGGAGAAGAGAAGACTCTGGGGAGACCTTACTGCAGCCTTTCAGTACTTAAAAGGGGCTTATAAGGAAGACAGGGAGAAACTTTTTAGTAGGGCCTGTGTGATAGGAGAAGGGATAATGATTTTAAACTGAAAGAGTGTAGATTCAGGCTAGATAAAAGGAAGACATTTTTTACGATGAGGGTGGTGAAACACTGGAACAAGTTGCCCAGAGAGGTAGATGCCCCATCCCTGGTAACATTAAAGATCAGGTTGGATGGGGCTCTGGGCAGCTTGATCTAGTTAAAGATGTCCCTGCTTATTGCAGGGGGGGGTGGACTAGATGACCTAAATGTTCCCTCCAATGCAAACCATTTTATGATTCTATGAACTTCATAATATGAATTTTTTTCTGCTTCTTGTAGCATTTGTACTGAATGCTTCATAGAATCAGTGTTTTACTTCTACACTTAATTTATCGTTATCTCATAGACATGAGAAATACAGTCTTTACTCTCATTCCACAAGTAGAGGGACATCAAGAATGTCATAGGACGTAACTGTTGCAATTAATTAAATGAAAATTGGGAGCTAATACAGATGAGATTAAAAAAAAAATAGGGGCAGACTAGTGAAGTTTAATCATATGATTTCATTTTTTTACTCCTATAGCTACTTCAGAATCTTGGTTGAGCAGTTTGAAGTACAGCTGCAGCAATACAGGCAACAAATAGAAGAGCTGGAAAATCATCTTGCTACTCAAGCAAATAATTCACACATAACTCCACAAGGTAAATGCTTCAGTTTCAATGTTTCATACATAAAAATTTAAAAATCTTATAGCTATAAGAAAAACTTAGTATTTAATCTCCTCCTTTGTTATTGTTGGCTTTTCTTATTTAGTGTACAGAAATAAGTGTTCAGATAGATTCTGCGGTTGTTCAATGTAAAGATTTGGAATTAAAGGCTAAATTCATAAAGGTTCTTGAGCTTTTTAAGATGGATCCAGTTCCTGAGGTGCAATTTGTAAGCCTAGTTTGTTTTGACTTCTGCTACATCCATCTCCCTCCCTTGAGCGTCTAGCTGTTATAAGGCCAATGTCTGGTACCTTCTGTCTTGCCACTGGGCTGTGTGACCAGACAAATACGGGTGTCTGCTCTGCCAGCTCCAGATCAAAATGGGAACTTTTCCTTAGTTTGGAGCCTGTTGGTAACTGCCTTCAGCTCTGACCAACTGAGAAAATTTAGTCTTGTTTGCTGCCACATAATTCAACCTTGGGAGAATCTCTCTGGTCAGAGAATACTGACCTCTGGACAGTAGTCTTCTGGTTGGCTACCATTCCTGTGATTGTAGACATTTTTATCTTTTGGACCATTTTAGGTACAGGTCCTGCAATAAGCAGTGATTTCAAGTGCATGTCTCTTTTGTGCCACATGATACTTGAACATCTTGCCATCACAGGATAGTACCTAGACTCTGGACCTTATACGTCAAAAACAAGAGAACTGTCTAGACCTAGCTTCCAGAAGGAAGATCTGCTGAATTCTGAGGGTCCTCTATCTTTGCATGTGATCTTCTTGTCTGTACAGAGTATGAGAGGGATGCCTTCACAGATGTTCCTTAGGTTTTTCAGCAGTTTCTGCTATAATCTGAAGGTTCCTTGCTTGTGTGGGCAAGGCTTAATCTGTTGTGCCAGCATGCTCAGACTGTCAGCAAATGATCTAGTGATCTAGTCAACACTGTATTGCTTATGTAGCTTTTACCATACAGGAAACCATGACCCAGAATGTCTTGAAAACTTTCAAATGTCTAGTATTCAGTATCAATAAATTGCCTCCAGACGGTTTGGAAACCTGTGGCCAGTTTTCCTAGATACTGCTGCCTCCACAACCCTGCAGGTTGGCATGAGATTTGTTCCCCAGCTTTTCTTTTTCAGAAAGAAATGCAAATTATAATTGAGAAATTCCTCTATGGAGAGGCAGACCTTTTCAGTTCAAGAATCATTGCTAGACCTACACATCTTCAAGAACTTGATAGCTACTATTTGCATTTCAGTAGGTTATATGCATCCTTCAGAGGAAGTGCAGAAGCTGATCTTTTCACAGTGAAGGACCGCTTCACTTTTCTTGTCCACTTTGGTACATTGTTTCAGTGCTTCTTTCAGAAAAGCGTTTTTTTGTCAGCAGATGCCAAATGATGATGAGCAGATGAGATGTCAGCTCATTTTGCCAAAACCTTTGAGATATCCTCTTTAATGCTGAAGTTTTGCATTAGTTGGGTCAGTGCACTGAGAACACTTTCATATCTATGAGGGAAGTAGGATGTCCTAAACTTAAGACTTTATGTAGGCAAGAAGCTCCCCATTGTGTTTATGATATGCTTGTGGGTAGAGTTAGAATAGGAGTTCCTGTGATGCTTGTTAAGCATGTCTTTAAAATATAACTAAAGCTTCCATTCTACTGCGGTCTCTTTGGCAAATTCAGCTGAACACTTAACTGTGCTTTAAGTCAGAAAGAGTGGAAAATATATACAAACACAAGAAAACCTGATGTAACTTTATTTTATGTAAAAACCAATGAGGTAGAATGTTCCTATGTAATTAAAGTTAGGTTAAATAAATTTTTTTAGCTTTGCTAACTGAGAGAATCATAGAAAATGAATTACCAAGCGTATAAAAATAAATCTGACAAAAGAGTACTTTCCAAAATACAGTTTGAAGCCCTACCAAAAGTAGTCCTTGGGTGACTTGTGGCACCCAATTGCTATCAGATTCTGTATTCCCTATAGACATTAACTTGTTCTCATACAATTGTTTTTGTACTTTGTGCTGTATGGATTTTGGGTGGGCTTCTTGCTGTGGTATAAACACTAAATGTTTTCTCCTGGTAGTAAGATTGTTGCTTACCAATATTTTATATGCCCCTTACAGATTTGTCTATGGCTATGCAGAAAATCTATCAAACATTTGTAGCTTTAGCTGCACAACTTCAATCAATACATGAAAATGTAAAGGTATGTTGTCTTGATGTGTTCCTGTGTGTTTAGTGAAAGAACTACAAAGAGTCACTTTCTGAAAATATAATATATCTTCAGGTATTCTTTTTTTCTCCTTCTGTTAAAATAACTGCTTTAAAATTTTTCAAACTGTCCTGGAGAAGTGCTTTGATTAAAAAAGTAACTGCACAGTCATTTATGTTACAAAATGTTTTTCATTTAACTTTCTCCTTTTTAATTGTTGATCAATTTTTGAAATGTCTGTCTTTGAGCTCATGCTTCTGTTTCACTTTTTGCCCAATGACCTCTTGATCTCAAGTAAAGATAATCTAAATCTGCTCTTACTCAAATAGGTAACAGAAAAAAAAGTAGGTATTAATATGTAAGAGTTTTCAACATAGCAAAGAATTTTGGTGAAAATTGTGTTCTGGCTGGCTTAATTTTTTTTCAGCCTGGTTTTCCTGTAAAGTCATATTTAGAGAAAAAAAAAAGGTTACTGTTAAATGCTAATGTATCAAAGGTCCTAGTAAAGCTTGTTTTTTCCATCATGGACTCTGGCTGGAATTTCACATTTACAGTTCTGGACATACTGACAAAATGTGAATGTTCTACAATCCATAATTTTTCTTGAGATCATCAGAATCCTTCTTGGTTACAAAAAAACACCCCAAAACCTTGGAGAAGAGTACAAGTGTTTGGGATTGTTTCTGCTAAGTGACTTCCTTAATGGGAATACCTCTGGTAAATCTTCTGCTTGTTTCCTTCTCAAAGCTTCTGCACAGTATTGCTAGTTCTCTAAACATCTGAAACTTTTTACTTTTCCTGAATAAAGTTTGGGGATACTGAGGATCTGTATGATCTAGATTCCTTACATTGCATTACTTCTGTCAGCATGGATATTCACTGGTTTACAGCTACCTGCCATCAGATATTTATGCTGCTCTTAGTAACTCAGTTTTGTTACCAGGTATAGAATATATCAGCTCCTCTGTAATTTTGGCAGAATTAAATGAAAAGGATCCCAAATGTGTTTTGGGCTCTTTGCTTCTGAGATCTGACTGTAGCCTGAACTTATGCAGTGCTCTTTGTGGTGGCACATTTTTGTTCCTCTTTGATATGAAGAGCTGGGTTAGTATGCAAGGGTAAGCAATAGTATCTTCAGTACCTTGTCAGTGTGACTGAATAGGAGGCTTTGCTTCAGCTTAAGTATTCTGTTGCTTGAAACTAAGGGGCTGGTTTGAGGATTTTTCTTTTGGGGAGGGGAATTTTAGATTTAATCTAGTGGGCGGACATGAAGGCTGATGTTTTGGAGGACACAATTATAACTAAAACTTCAAAAAAATAAAAAATGGATGTACTGCTTAAGTGGATCTGTCATTCTGACCATCTGTTTTAGTTTATCAGCTAGGAGATGCTAGGAGGGGAGAGCAGTTTTGAAACTGCTGTCTCTGCCTTATGGTTTGTGAAGGCAGAGTTGTGACCGCAATTCATTCCTTTGTCTGAAGTAGGCTTTCTGGTTTGCACATACGCTTTGATTCAAAGGTCTGAAGTTGTAGAAAAATATGGCCTAAAACGTCTTTGCACAGGGCTAGTTGTTAAATATATTTATATCATCTGTGAACGTATAGATGTAGATATATTCTGTATCCAAGGACAGTGAAGAGTAAAATGTGCTTGGGCACAATTCAAGTAGAGAATGTCATTAAATCATTCTGCATAGATTAGCCTAAAGAACTGCTCTACAATGTCTAATGGCATTTGTCAGCTCCTACAGCAGTCAGTGTGGCATTGTATTAAATCTCATCAGAGATCTACAAATGTCTCTTCTCTCCAAAGATACCACTCTTGATGTGACAGTGAGGTCATTCTTTCTGTGTGTTTCCTGCTGTTACTGATAGATTTAGGGTTACAGCTGTTCAAATCCCAAGTCAGAATTTTCAGACTGTAAGCTCCTCTTCTTGGAAAGAAGCATATCCTTAGCCAGGAACACAGGGCATAGTACGCCTTCCATAAAATTTGATTGAACCTACTGTTCTTTGGTTTTAATAAATCTATTACATCTAAAGATTTTCTGTTAGAAGATGGAAATAGTTCTATCAGTTCTTTAATTGAAGCCATTTGTTCTTTTTGTTACCCAAGATATCCATAATTCCCTCATCTGAGGCAGGTAGAAGGGGCTCATGATGAACAGGCCAAGCCAGGTGTTGCCACAGGAGGTGGGGTCTTGAGGGAGGAGAGGGCAGAGACAAGGGGGGGGGATCACGACACAACAGGTTTGGGCTGCTTGTTAGTCGAAAGCAGAATGACCTATTGCATTTGCACTGCATTACATAGCTGATGAAATGCATCAGAAACAAGAGTGAATTCTAAAATTCTGATAGGTTCTTTAGCTTTGTGCTAAGAAAGGCAGGCAAGAGTGAAAGGAAGGAAGGAAATAGAGGTGAAGGTAATAGGGGAGCAAAAGCAGACTCCATGCAGAAAGGGTAGCACTGAAGAGTGTTATTTTGTCACAAGCTAGTAATATGGCTGTATTTTGCCTCTTGCTAGTACAGTGATAGAAATTGAATTGTTCTGGCTGTAGTTGATATAAAACAATTCTCTCCAGCTCATACCCTGACTAGACCCTTTCAGGTTGTGGGACGTTTTTTGGGTTTTGGTTGGCTTTTTTTTTTTAAAATGTTATTTATAACTCAGTATCTCTTTCCTTATTAAGTTAAGGTTTTATGTCAAATACACTGAACTAAAATGGCTTCCCCCCACCCTCTTCAGATGCTCAAAGACCAATACCTTGGCTACAGGAAAACCTTTCTGGGAGATGCCATGGATGTGTTTGAGGCAAGACGAACGGAAGCTAAGAAGTGGCAGAGCGCGCCACGTGTTACCACTGGACCGACCCCTTTCAGCAACATACCAAATGCAGCAGCCGTTGCGATGGCTGCAACACTTACTCAGCAGCAACAGCCTGCTACAGGTCTGAGTGCATTCAAGTTATAGATTATTAGTGTTACGACAATAGTAAATTTGTGTAAAATTTTCTATGAGGTCTTCCTTTGTGTTAGACTAAAAATCTAAACATTGTGATGAGCAAAGTTACTGATACATAGCCAATAGAAAAATGCAGGGTAGACTTAGCAATAATTATACAACAGATACTTAATCTTGTGGATTTACTTGTATTAGTGATATTTACTGTGTTGTTCGAACTTACCCCTTGGAATGTGAGTCTTCACTCTGAAGTAACATCTCTGAATACACATAGTATAGCCTCTTTCAAGAACTGTATGGTTATAGTAAATTATTTCAAATCGGTGAGGAGAGAATATCTAAATGCATATTACCTTTCTTATGTAAAATTAATATTGCATTTTATATAGCACTTTGGAACTGTAAAATGAAAAATGCCGTAGAACAGGAAGGATAGCGGAGCAAACTTCTGTAGAATAGGAAGACGGATACCTGGCTTATTATTTTATAGCCAACTCCTTTGTCAGGTTGATGTTGAGGAGTTTTTGCTAGCCGTTCTGCTGTTGTGAATAAATATTAGAGGCTGTAGAGTGGATCAGTGGTTCTGTGTATGCATGTGTGTAAGAGGAAGGCCAAAACAGAGGAAATGCATGACCCACTGCTAATGAAGAATAGATATGTATGGCAAAGGAAATAACTTAAGGCACCTTAGTTGACATTTATACTAACCAACACTTCTCAGAGAGGGATTCCTGAATGTAGAGAATGGAATTAATATTTAATCATTTAACAGAAATAAGATAAATTCCATTTAATTTTACTTGAACATGGATATGTGTCTGTCAGCAAATTATGAAAATCATAGGTAACTTCATTCTACCATTTTTCTAAAATGTTGTTTATCATAGGTGTATTGAAAGTCATATTAGCACCTTTTCCTTCTTTGTCTTATAATAGTCATATTTTCAATGGTTTTAATTAGAGACCTATGCAGCGACCACCCTAAGTTTGACAAATTATTAGACTGTCCTTGCCATCTCTATAAAAGGAAAATAAAATGTGCTTCCAGCCCTGGCCCTTATAAACAGCAAGGAGATGGGTTTAAAAGACAAATACACCAAAATATTTTGAACATGATGAAGAATGACGTTTTTATGAAATATTTCTTTTCTAAATTTCCATCATAGACCACAGTCTTCCTGTTGCTGCTATGTTAATCCATGGAAATTTGGTTAAAGTGACATCTGCAAAAGAGTCTGGTTTTAAACAGAAAACACAAGATAATGTAAAGTCATGCTTCAGGGTTTTTAATACAGATAGAAGGGTGGCTTGTGCAACCTAATGTTGCCAGAGTAGTTCCCTCTCCCTTCATCTTCTTCCTTGTCTCGTGGTTTGTTGTTTTTTTTTTTAAATATTCTCCATGGTCATTACTGGATTAGTTGTGTGTAAAAGTCATATACTTGGGATGCCATGTTTAAAGTTACACCTGCATTTTTGTGAATTGAGGTGAGGGATTTGAACTTCTTCCTAGTCCAGATTCAAGAGAATTGCTAATAACTTCAGTAAATTGATGCCATTTATGGCTTGACTTTGTGAGTATTCTCTTAGGAGTAGGATTTGAAAAGAGGAGGGGAAAAAAAAAAAGGCAAAATTGATCTGCACCAACTCACCTGATGTAAGGTGACTTTATACCTTGAGGTGTTTTGTAACATTTTGTAGTGAAAGGAGCAAATGAGAGTCTGTGTACGTTGGTTTTAGGGTTGGGGGTTTTTTTTGTTGTTGTTGGTTGGTTTGGCAGAGTATTTCAAAAGCCAAAAATGTGCCAACTACAAGAGTGATGCAGACAGAACAAAGCCATTAAGTTATGTCAAACGTGCCAACAAAAGTAGACAACAATTTGTTTACTACTTATTCAGTTGGAATACTGTTACCCTCCATGCAACTCACTTAATGATATGGAGAAGCAGGGGTAGATTGATGTTTTGAGTGGCCCTTCAAGAGTACTTGAAACTTAGAAAATGGAACTTGAAGTCATCTTTTCTGTTCCTCTAGCTCAAAAACAGGACTAGTCAGGCCTGACCTATTTCAGAGGTATCTTAAAGTCTTAAAAACTTGCTTGAAAGGAAATTTTCACAGCTTTCCTAGATTACTGATTTCAGTGCTTGACTTTTTCCTAACAATTTACCTAAAACTTCTTAGCTTCAGATTAAGGCTGCCACTTTTCGTCTTACTCTTAGCAGAAAAGGAAAAGAATCTATTCTTGCAGTTTTGCAGGAATCTTTAAATATTTAAAGACTGCCTCCTCTAATTTCTTTTTCCTTGTTTGAGTTTTCAAATGGCCATTTGCTGCAGTAAAACTGCAAATGTTCGCATGTTTTAACTTTGTGTTATGTTATTATGAATTTGATAAACTATCTGCTATAAGTTAAAATAGCGTGTATTTCTTTGTAAGATCTAGATCCTGAAGAGTGGGATAGATGAGGGGTGGTAGAAGATTATGACAAAAAAGACTATGAAATGAGGTGTATGTTAAGTGGGGGAGAGAGTGTCTGTGTAATACCTGACCTGCTGTTGCTGTTCTTGAAGATAAGAATAAACCAAGGAAATTAATCTGGGCTTTAAAGTTTTTTACTAAAATCTAGTATACGGTACTCTGTATTGAGGGATCAGGATGGTTAGTCTCTTTTTAAAAAAATAATTGATGTTTACATGGTTAAGTCTATTTCATAAGATTAATTTAGAGTTAGTTACTGTTCTTTCTCTGAAAAAAATAAATAATAAATTATTTTAAATTTGTAGCTACTAAACTTTTGACTTCTGAACACATCTAAGCTGTGGGATCAGGGAATGTTTCCCCAGTTCCTGGGTGTAGATATGCACCCTGTTTATGTTCTCTCTGTATGCCAAGACATGTCTGGCTTCTGTTGAACTAAGTAAAGCCAGTGGATCCTGGCCATATGGAAGAAAGGGAGCAAAGATGCACTCCACTGGTCTCCTGGGACGGATAATCAGGACACCAGGACTGTGGTGTGCACACTGAAGCACATTTTTTGTGCTGTTTTTTGAAGCTAGAGTTACTAAAATTATGCTTAAGTCTTGTCTGCACACAACTTTTCTAGTTTAGCACTTTTGCTCTGAGCCCAGCTTTATTGGTAGCAGTGAGGCTGGTCATGCTTCTGTGCAGCAGCAGCAGCTAGTTTTAACCACTGCCTCACCTGCACCCTCCCTGAGCAATCTTGAACAGCATGGAAGTTAAAATGATGGTGGTTGGTCTACCTGTTATTATTGATAGGACTAAAGTAAAAGATTTTAAAGGAAATTAAAGCCTAGTGAACCAAGAGCTGTAAATGCATAAGGCTGATGTGTTTCTGGTAAGACTAAGTTGTCTTAAACGCTTTTATTCAAGCTCACCTTTCCTTCTCTAAAAATAAAGTACCCTCCCAACAACTTAGTTACTCTCTCCTTAACTGGTGAAGTGCAGAGTTAGTCAAAGCATTATCGAGCTATTGGCACACTCTTTGTTTTAGCTTGACTTAGTATGAGACTGAAGTGCTAGTGAGAAAGGATGCTGAAATCTTTATAGCACTTAAAATTTTTATTGTGTAATTTGCTATCAACTTTGGTTAAAATTAGTCAGTGTATTATTTTGTCAGAATCAGATCTAAGTTGTGAAACTAAATTTGTTCACTGTTAGGACCAGCTGTGATTTAAAAAAATTGCAGAATGTCACTTTAGGAAATCTGGCTGACCTCTGGGGGCTCTTTGTAGTGGGTCCTATTCATTAAACTGAAATGCTCTACAGGGCAAATATATCAAGTTTTAAAATGTTAAAATACTTGTTATAAAGAATTTGTCTTGTACCTATAATAGCCAGAAGTGCCAATTTTTTGCTAGTACTTTTGGCATCGAAGAATCTTTTATTACTAGGTTTTTGCTATTGAAAATTATGTTTACTTACAAGAACTGTAAGTAGTGATGATGCCTTCAGAACATTATGGTACAAAATCAACAAATATAATATGCTGTTGCTCAATGAAAAGCTTGTTAGCCTAAGGCATAAGATCCTGTTTTATATAATCTGAGGTGTTTTAGAATAATGTTTTTTACTGGTTCTAAAAAGCATGTTGCATTTGGTAAAAGGCTTGGCCTGGAGGACTGTAGTGTTTTGTTTTAAGGTCTTCCACTAGCAGTGCCTCCTACTGAGATAGAAACCTGTGCAATTGAGAAGGGACTGGATATGTGTGTTGGAGTTTTTAGTTTATTAGATGACTAACTAACTCGTGTAGGGTTTTTTGTTTCTTTTTATTGATGACAATTTTCTTATTTTTAAAGAGCTGCTAGGTAGGTGTATCATTATTTAAACTGGATGTAAACAAGTTTAGTTTGAAATTTGTGTGAAAATTTGTAATTATAACATCTGATTACTTTTTTTTTTTAGTTGAAAAAATAGCTTGGGTTTCCCAACTATTCCCTGCTAAGCAGAGACTGAAAGCTAACAACTTTTAGTTGCCCTTAAAATCTAGTTTAACACTACTTTGAGTATACAGATGTCGTTCAGCTTGGATCACAAGAATTTTGTGTTCCTAGTAAAAATGTTACTTTTCAATATACAGTGCCTTTCACTTGATTCAAAATGATTTTCCATTTACATCTTCAAATACTGAAATTATTTTAAAAGCTTGAAATATTTACATTTTAAAATTCTAGATAAATATTAGTAACAGGAAACTTTGTAGTATGAAGGAAGAAGTTTTGAATGAAAATAAACCCAAGTGTGATAATAGTTTAGGAAAAAAGACTGAAATCATCTGAGCTTGTATAGTAATATTTGAATAAATCATCACTTTCATTGATATAGTACATAAAGTATGGTCAAAGATGGAGAAGGCTATCTTGAGGAAAGGTGTGAATGTCTGTGGATTAAGAGTTTGGCACTGTATCTTACCTTCAATGGTTAAAATTTTAAACTAGTGCACTGAAAACTGTTTGAAAAAGACAGGAGTATAAGATTGTACTGTGAAAACTGTCAAAATAAATTAATTATTTATCAGAATTAATTATTTTAAAATGTGTTAGTAATGGGCTAGCAAGTTGATTCTTTCTTTCCCAAGGTTAAGGGGGGGGAAAAAGGAACTGAGGCTGTAAATTTCATCTTGGCAGACTGAAAATGTTTTTTGACAGTCCTGCATCTTAGTGTGAATATGCAGGGAAAGTACTGTCGACTTTTTTTTAATTATGGGACAAACTCTGACTCTGAAATTTTGAATGTATCTAATTCATTAAGGTACACAGAACTGTGCCTTTTGTAAATGTTTATTTAAACAGGTGATTTGACTAGTTTACCTTATTGAATGGTGTTATGTAGCAGAGCTTAAAAGATCTCAGTTATCACTTGTGTGGAAAAGAATTGAATTGTCATGTTACTGTGTAATTGACTTGCTTAAAAATGAACAATAAATTTAATAAAATAAAGTCATTGTCTTGTTTTTTTATCTTAGTGTTCTGTTTAAATTTGGATGGAATACTTGACTAGTTTTGAAGACTCTGATTTATTAAATTAACTTCTGGTAATATAGTTTTAGTTACATTAGTGTCAGTGCTCATGTTTTTAATTTGAAGGGTTTTCCCTTATTCTGATTCCATTAATACAGGTGGCAAAATGTTGTTACCTCTGAGTTCTCTCAAGGTTTTTATTAATGTTTTGAAGTGTAAGGTGAGACTGGTTAAGTTTTAAAAATACTAAATTATGTTGTTATCAAGTTACTAGCTTTGACTAGTTTCACCTTATTACAATCAGTGTTTTCTTAGTTGGTTTTTTTTTTTTTTTTTTTTGCTAGGTGGATGTAGAGGCAGTCAGTTAAGTGAGGAATTTTGATGAGGTGAAGTTTGGGCTCTTAATGGGATTTGTTGAAAGCAATGATGTTCACATTATCAAATACTTGAATAAATAAATAAAGGACCTCTTTACTATGAAAGAGTAAGGCAAGTTTGTTCTCATTTTTTTTATACCAGGGCCACAGCCATCTCTGGGAGTTAGTTTTGGAACGCCATTCGGCTCAGGTATTGGCACTGGCTTGCAATCAAGTGGCTTAGGTTCTTCAAGCCTTGGAGGTACACTTTAACTTTTCTAATCTTTCATTTAATTATTATACCGCACATCTGAATCTCTTGCAAACCTTTAACTCCACTAAGAGGATGATCTGTTTCAGGGAAGGACCTTACAATCTGGCAGTCTGCGCTTTCCAAACTTCTTCATGTCTTGCAGAAGGAGTTGCTAAGGCTAATACTAAGACTAATAAGCCGTTGTAGTGAAAACCCAGGATGAATTCATCACATAGAAGTTCTGTTCTTAAAGCTAGGGAAGTACATCAAGTACATACTTTTGTAACTACAACTTGACTTAATTTTATGTATATGAAAGTTAGGCACCTGAGACATTGGATCATGCCGTAGCTAATCCATAGAAGTTTTTCACCTTTATGTACTAACTCTTAACTACAGGGATCCATTTCTGCTTGGATTAAGCTAAGAATAAATGCTAAAAAATTACTACAATTCTGGGATCCTGCTTGCTGAAACATACTTGCTTTAGCTGTCACTCTGTCCCTCAGTGCTGGGGTGAAAAAAAAAAAAAAAAAAATCCCTCTTCAAACTGAAAAAGCAACATTTGAAGGTGAGGGAAAAATACTTATCAAAATGTTAATAGTGCTGGTGGGAAAGGTATTCCAAGAGGACATATGACTGTGAAAGAGTAGGTGGTAATAAAAAAGATTATAAAATTCACGTAGACCTTTCCATTTAAATGTAATGAATTCTCAGTAGTAGAACTACAAGTAGAATCTAAGTGGTAGAATCTAATCTGCATGTAAATTTCCTATCTGTATAGGTCAGGGGTTCCTGTGCCTACAGTGCAAGTCACAAGACACTAGTGTCCTCTGAAGCTTTTGTATGAGATCTGCAAAGAAAACTGTTACATCTGCTGAGCACAGACATAATGTGTTGTGGTTTTTCTTGTTACATTCTCTCCTCTCTGCCACCTCAGTCTGCATCCTTACATTTTGCCTCTTTATGAGCCAAACATATGAATCAGTGTTGCATTTAAAATGATTAAATATCACTTGGTATTGGAAAGATGATGTAACTTGAACGTTGCATCAATTTTACCTTAAATTATCATCTTGAAATTATCTTTAAATCTACCGATGTCCTTTCTCATCAGATTTTAAGCTTTTTCAGATAAAAGAAAGTCTATACATCTAAACAGGAAAAATAACTGAGAATAGTGGGCTAAAAGGAAAGTACTTCTGAATTACCAGGTTGTTCCCACAATGTTTTAAATGCCTTTAAACCCATAAAATTCTTCCTTTTAAACCAAAGAGTTTATAGATTACAGATTGGTGAACACAGATAAACAATCTTGCCTACGTAAATTAAAGAACATTTTCTTTTAAATTGATGGACAACAGCTTCTAGTTTTGTCTTAAAGGTCGAACTTGTATTCTTTTTTTGCTAGTTCTCTGCTTAAAAAGGCATTTGCTTGCATTTCATCTATTCTGTATTGATTTGCAAAATTTTCATCTTTTGACAAATCAAGACTTGTGTGATAGAAGCAAATGTAGAAGAATAAAGGAATACATGCAAAATGTCCTGCAGGTGTGCTCTTGGAAACAAATTAGCAGAATGAATACTTAGGGTCGTATTTTTGTTTGTTTGTTTGTTTTTAATCTTGGGGGTTTTTGAACAGGACAATTTTTAATGTATACTCTTGAAACATTTTAATTGGGGAAGTTTGCTCTCTATGATAAATATTCTGTCAATTTTGTCAGTGATAAACATAGAGGCTCTTGCATTTAAGTATATAATATACATAGCATAGGGATGCTATACTTCATTAAATATTTGCAGACACCTTGCCTGATCATTGGTAATTCATTTCAAACTAGATAGGACAAAAGATAGGACTTCAGATAGTGTGTTCAATCCTTACTAGTTTTAAAATCTAAAAATTATTTCTGTAAAGGAATGGTGAAGGCTCAATTTGCAGTAAAATACAAGTATTTTCCCTGACACTTGAAACTTGAGATGAGGGCATAAATTCCTCAAATACAGATACTCTTCTCTTTTGGAAACCTCTGGAGACTTTACTGTTCCTTTTGTCTGGCCTCTATATCAAGCTGCAAACATCAACTTACTCTTCCTTTGAGTGATCTCATATTAATAACACAGTTTGAAATCTTGAAACAGTTATATTATGAAATTATAAATGTCAGTTACAAGATTAACAGAATGAGTTTTATTACAGCTGTATGTTTATGGCTGCCCTTTATACGATGATTTCTCCCATTAAATACTGTGAAATTATGTTTCTATTCTGTATTTAACCTATTTTGTGGTTTCCTAGATAAAGTTGATCCCCAATAACCTGGGAGGGGGACAACTCTAAAATAAGCCAAATGTAAATTCAGGAAAATGTTTACTCTCTAGAGAATTTTTCTTTGAGTTGTGGGTGAACATTGCAGCTTTCTGTAATAGAAGTCATATAACTTGTCTGAATTTTCTTAATTTTGGCTCCTTTGGTTACCATTTTCTTGCCAATTTAGCAGCAATTCAACAGCAATTTTGTAAATTCTGGTAGTTTACTTCACCTGGTTTTATATCTTTTCCTTTACTCAGTTTTGTATTTTGAAGGAATTATTTTTCTCCAGTGCTTTCCTGTCTGCAGTTTTCTTAACTCAATGCCGTGTTGAGAATAAAACACTCTTGAGACAATAATCCTAGGAACATTTGTTTACCAAATAATGCTTAGAATTATGTTTGGTTTTAGAATACTAGCCCAAAACCTATGTGTCTTTAATTGCTGTGTCTGTAATTTTTTTTGTTGTATGTCTTTACGATTATTCTACTAGGATTTGGAAGTAGCTCTGCCTTTGGAAGTAGTGCCACAGGAGCATCATCGTTTGGCTTTGGAACTACAAGTAAACCATCAGGAAGTCTAAGTGCAGGTTGGTCTGTTTCTCTTGAATTCAAGTTTATCTTAAAGCGGAAGTATTATAATCAAACTTCTGCCCTCAGTCTAAGAAAGCTACTGAACGAATGTGCTTAAAGTTGCATGTGTATATAACGATTAAAGTAACTATTTACTTGCTAAATACATGTTTTCAGAGAAGTTCTTAGGTTCTGTTAAAGGTCTCCTAGGTAGACAGTATTGAGTGAGCATTAATATTTTCCTTTTGATGGTGTCTATCTAATTAGGAGTGGAAACAGGAGATCAGATGCATCAGATCGGATCAGATGCAGTCTGAGGCACAGAAATGCAGTTACTACTTGAATGCATAGTCTATACAGTTACCAAGCTATTGAAATTAGTGTATAAATTTGTGATAAATATACTAGCAATTTGGCTTCCCGTGTTTAAAAGTAATGTTAAAATTATTTTTCAGAAGCTCAGAATGTTTCCTTAAAACTGTTTATCTGCTTATCTTTTCTATTTGAATAGTAAGTTATAGATATTGTATCTCTGCATATATCCAGAATTCATTGTGTTAACTACTTTGAAAACATTTCTGTGGCAATTGAACTACTCAGTACTCATTTCACTTTTTTGATTTAATTTTGCGGGTGGTGAGAAAATGAAAATATGGATGCAATTGCTCCTTAACTTAGATGTTTGAAATCTTAGTCACTTCTATAGCTTACATCTCTAATTGCTTTTTAAATAGGAGTTTGTTTTTGAGGCAAACAGTTTACTATAGTCTGTCTTATAGTCTTTCTTCAATTACAGATTGAAGGAGTATTATGTCTCCTGGGATTGGCTTTTAGTAGCATGTTTCTTTTTTAAAAGCAAAACATTTTTTTAACTGCTACTAATACAAACATACCAAGTGGCTGGTATTTATTAGCAAGTGCCCAGTACAGTAGCTTGGACCACTCTCTTGTTAGTTGCCATGCTTTTTATTTCATTTTGGTTTTAACTTGGTTAGTGATGGGTTGTGCTGTCAAATTAGGCCTGTAAAGTACCTTAAGCTTCATATTATAAGGTGGAAATGGTTCACTAAGCTGGCTGTCTAACACTCATAAATGTGTAACACCCTAGTAAATTATTGATAGAACATCTCTGATTTTGCAGTATGCCGTGTCTAAGCATCAGCCTTCTTTTGCTTAGTTTTTAGTATCATAAACAAGTGGAAAACTTTCACTGCTTATCTTTTTATCTTGTAGCTTATTTTTCCTAAGCCTGTATTAAATTACCTATTATTAATAATTATATAAATAGTATTGCAGCATTTCAAGCTGCTAAGTTGCAAAGTACATAATTTATTTTTTAGTATGCTAAAAAACATAATTAGAAAACTAGTTGTATGGATCAGTTGTCCACCACTAATGAGGTATCAAACCAAAGTAAATAGCAAGTCTGTCTTAGCTATGTTGGTGGCGTGCAGAGACAATTTAGATATCATTTCACTGCATTCCTCAGAACAGGCTTTGTCATGGTGGCAGTGCACCCAGTCTCTCTTTAGCAGTAAGAGAGTTGGACCTAATAAAATTAAGGTTGTTTTCAGTTATCTCAAGAGTCTCAGCTAGAGAAGGTGGTAACCAGGAATATAAGAGATTAAATGTAATTCCTGTAATTTTGTGCTTATAAAGCAGTCATGAAATCCTGATCTAGACTGGGATTATGGAATAGAAACCTCTATAAAAATTTGGTAGCCCAGAAGCACATTAACACTTACGTTTTTATGTCCAAAATCCTATGCCATATAGCTTCTGGATTGCATATGATCTTTAGTTTAATTTTATTGAGGGTGTATAAATGGGTTTGAATGATGCCTGAGGCTAGCGAGGTTATATATTTTTTTAATTTTAATGTGTCCTGTTTCTTAGATGACATTTACAGGATCCTAAAACAATATTCTGGTTTATATTAGTTGTACCTTGTTTCTGAATCTTTTTCTTTTGAAAAAGCTAGGAAAATGGGGTGAATATGGCTTATGGGATATAGTGTTGTTACTGCTTGTGTTTAGATGCGAGTGCTTAAGTATTTTCCGAAACTAATGTCTAGTAAGTGTTCTGTCACCCTGTCCTTCTAGGCTGCTTAGGTAACGCCCCAAGTCTCCTCCACATGTTTTCAGTTTGTTATTATTTTAGAATGAAAATTATAGATCCCCAAATTGCTTCTGTCAAGTGTTTGTAAGTTATGAGTTAAATTTAATTGCTTTAAAAGATTTGAGAATGTTTCTAGTAGTAATACTGCTCTTCTCAATTTCAGTTTTGTATGTTTGAAGAGAAAATTTTGAGTCCTCTGAAAGTACTTTAGCATCTTCTAATATGGGCGTAGTCCAGGAGCAGTCACTGTGTCCACTGTGTCAGTAGATGAAAAGCTGAGCAACTGCAGTCTTCTCTCAATTCCTTTAGTGCACACAATCGCAAGATGAAACAAGTGTCTCAGACTTCCCTCTGAAACACACAGACATTGTGGAATGCTGACTACAGATCTAGTCTCAATTCCTAATCTTATTCATTTGATGGCAACCGAAAAGGCTGATGTGAGTGGGATGTTGTAAAAAGCATCAAGACTCCCAAAGTGATGGCAAAAAGGAAAAAATCACCATTGAATTTATAGATACAATGTTAAGGGGTGTCTGTGTGTGTACACACGCACTGTTTTTGTGAAATCTGAGATGCTAAATAGGCTTTGAAGAGCTGAGCTGAGAATTTGTGTTGGAGACTTACAGAAGAGTAGCAGCCTCAGTACATGGGATAAGAGATAGTCAAGTGTGATCGTGGCTGGACATACTCATACTGCTGAAAAACAGACCCAAATATAATCCATGTGTAACTATGAGCAGCTTTCAGATACAGAGGCTATAGTACGTTAGTCAAAGCTGTGCTGGAAATTTTTTGATCTAGAGCACCTATTGTGGTGTGGGGGATCAGGGCAGGAACAGATTGCCTTTGAGATCTGCTGAACTGCTGTTTATCCCTGTAGCATTAAAAAACAAACAAACAAACAAACCAAAAAACACCTGTTATGGGGAGGTGTGTACCTCATGTTTGGCTTTCCTATCTAAAGAGCTGACTGAAGCAGAGATGCAAAAAGCCCAAGGAATAAAGTGTATTCTGAGGTCCTTCAGGGGGATGCTAAGTCTATGCCCTCGAAGGGCAGGTTGTCATTTACTTTCTGAAAATAGTTGTTTACTCATAAGTAACACTAATTTCAACAAAGAAATCGTTGATCGCATTGTAGCTATGGTTCAGGACTTTGTGACTCTTCTGTCTAGAACTGAGCTGTTCTGTGATTGTTTCTCTTTCCTTGCAACAGGAATAAGACTGAATGTATACCTTGTTCAAGGTTTTTTCCTGAACATTTACTCTGCTTTAGGGTTTGGTTTACTTTTAAGAAAAGAACTTTGCACCATGGCCTTGTTACACTGCCATGATGGACAAAGCCATTTAGATGAATTTCCCTTCTGCCTTTCTATGCTGTTGTGGCTGCCCTAAATGGCTCTTCTAACATAACAGCTATTACTGTCCAAGTTATATCTAAATTAACAAGCATGTTGTCAGTCTTCTGTCACGCAGTTTATGTATCTCTCTCTTATTGTGACATTGCTCAAATAAAGCTCAGGCTGCCTCCCCTGCGTGCTTCAGAATAATCCCTGCATCTAGAAGCAGCTAGGAGGAGGTACTTCATGAGGACTTTACCCTTGCCTGCTGAACTCCTGACACTATAGATCACATACAGCTTTATTATGAATGGCATTCATGATGTTTTCTACAGGAGGCAATGCTTACCTGTTATCTCAGATACATACTTGAAGTAAAAAGGTAACTTAACAAGACAAGTTTTGATTATTAAAGATTTTTTTTTTTAATTCATGAGACTCCCTGATGAAGAATAAGCTTATTTCTTGAAAAATCTTACTTGGGATTCAGAGTTAGCAGGGAAATGGAGGAATAGTTGCATCTGCTTCACCCCTTACATCCTAGGATGAGACAAATTATTTGACAAAATTTAGAGAAGACCCAAATGAATGATATCATTAGTCACACTCTAGATCTGCACGCTCATTACATTGGCAATGAGTTCTGCACAGGCAACTGCGTGTTGAAGGACTGCAGTTACTGGAATGTAGGTAATGGGGGATTTTCTCAACAAGATGATGTGGTGTGTAACTCTGGTCCAGACATTGCAGGAGGAAGAGTTTCACGTTATGTTTTGAAGTAGTTCTTGATGCAAAGCATCGGTAACGAGAGAACAGAAGACATCAGGCTTGTGAGAGCTGCTTTGGGATTCTGATGAGACAACTGTTGGGTTTTTATTTCTGCCCTTTAAAAATAATTTGGCATTGAGTTGAAGATGCTGATGGGATCAAAGGATTGCTTTAATTGTCTACTAGACAACTAACAAAACTATGTTAAGTAATGTGTATTGAGAATATACCCTTTTTTGCTTGTGAACTGGTCCCAGTTTTTCTTAATATTTTAATTGTTTACAGGTTTCCGTGTGCAATTTTTATGAAACTGTTAAGATTTTTATCTTGCTTGTGTCATACTTGTTATTTTGTATGATCAGTTACCTTACTCAGTTTCTTGAGAGAGCAAAAAGCGGAGTTACAAAGTTCTGCTTCTTATTAAGTAATAGTCGAGTAATTTCTAGCATTCTCTAATATTTTCAATTATTCTCCAAGTTGGTTGTGCATTACTGATACAAATTCACAAAAGAAAGTAAAATGAGTTGGTGTTACTGTTGCTGAAAACTGTAAGCAGATTTTCTTCAGCTGATCTTGTTTGATAGCTGAACCAAATGTTCAATTTGTTTACCTTGATAAAAGAGGGTGCAGGAGTTGAAATAACGCAATTTGCTCACCTAGCCATTCAGTTTTTCCAAAGCTTTGTTTTCAGTGCTGCTTTTTGGTTCAAGTCATAAATGGTGTTTTTTAAACTGCCAAGAATTCGGCAAGGATTTTGAGCCTTCTCTGCCTCTCATTTAAGGCACGGTCTGTGCACATACGTTAAGAGAGGCAAAGTTAGCCTGGACAGTAGGGCACGGGGCTGGGAGCTCCCACTCCAGCTTTGCCATTTACCTGCTGTGAGTGGAGTGAGCGGGCCGTGGTCTGCTGCTGCCTTCCCTCCCACCCTACGCGTGCATTACATGTTTAAACCGGGAACTTGAGGAGTTGTGCTGCTTCTGTTGTACCATTTCAGTGAGACTTTTGGGTGCTGCTGTTGTATGGATACTGGTGTAATAGACTTGTGATTTAGGACAGAATTCTTTACGGTCACTGAGGTAGACTGCATTAGTGCTGTAATATCAAGTTGTCGTAGCAAGTCCAAGTGTGTTAGCAATGTGGCATACTGCTGTAGATCCATGTTAGTGTAAAGTATTACAAATATTGGTAATAAAGTGGCTGGTGTTCATAACTCCAAGGAGAACAAACTTGCAATCCTGCTATAACTTATGTTTTAAAATATTTTTCCCTCCCTCGTATAAGGCTTTGGCAGCTCGACTACATCTGGGTTTAACTTCAGCAATCCTGGCATCACAGCATCCGCTGGCCTGACGTTCGGGGTATCTAATCCTGCATCTGCAGGCTTTGGGACAGGAGGGCAACTTCTTCAGCTGAAGAAACCTCCAGCTGGAAACAAGCGAGGGAAAAGATAGGCACCCCTTTTAGGGAAGGGGAAGTGAATCAACTTTGTTCATCTGAAAAGTCTATTTTTCTAGATTGATGCATTAGTTAAATTGCATCCCAGGAGATTTATAAAAATTTTGCTACTTTTCCCTAGTCTGAAATACAAAATGAAATCATATTGAACAGCTATTTTCTTGTGAATAGAAACCCGTTTATGTATTTTTATTTTTGGTCCTAGTTTTAGAAATGTTCTATACTGCATTATTATTAAAGAATCTTGTAAAACCATCTATTTAACCTAATGTTAGTAGCAGAATATTTTTTGTTAATAAGCTTTATACCATATGAATATATGCATATTTGTTTTTTTGTACAGATAAAATATATTCTAGTACAAATACTAGAGTTCATATCTTCTGTTCCTGGATATGGCCTTTAAATCTACTTCAGGGTGTTTTTGTGTATATGGATGTAAATATATACAGTACAGTGCACACATCTGTGTGTGTGTATGTATGTGTATATATATGTGTATAAAATACAGATGTGCAAACCTCACCCCATAGACAGGTCTCCTTTTCTTTGTGTGTTCTCTTTCTCCATGTTCCCCTGTGGTCCCATATCTTGATGTTCCTAGGAGTTTCAAATAGTGGGTCCTGGGCTATGTCACCATTGCTTCTTGTGTTTTGCTGTTTAAGACCAGCTGACATACAATGTTTACTATTTCATAAAGTTTGGTAAGTAGTGGTTAGTAGCTGGATTTTTATTTTAACCTTTTTCTTCACCCATTTAGCAGCCAACTGTAAAGAAGAATCTGAGGTTTTGACGTAGACATTTCATAGGTTATGTTCCCAAACTGTTTGGTTTTGTTTTTTTCTCCTGAGCCAAACATAGAGTGTTGCAGGACTTCAGCTGAAAGCTCAGGATGCCACAAGGTCTGTGTGCAAGCAGAAGGTTGTCGGGCTGGATGAGCTTTTCCCTGCAGTTGGGGGAGATAGTGGGGGAGATAGGATATGCTATTCTAATGAAAACCCAAATGAGCTGTTACAAAACAGAGTTGATTCACTAGCTTCTTGTCAGTGCTACTAGCACTGACTTAAAAGGAGTTGCATATCTGCTTTCAATACGAGGTATAGTACAATAACTTGCTGCTAAGGAATGGAAGAGGAAAATGATGTAATTTGAAGGTTAAAGCTATTGCAACAGTAGTTTGTGAATCTTGCATATTACAACATCATAGCTTGTTGTGCTGCATTTCCAATTTGGCGTGCACTAGAAATAGCTGGGAAAACATCTTAAGGAGGGAATAATAGCTCAATTGAATCTTTGCAAATAAAGATACAGGCTGAAGTGTGAACATGGAACCTTGGAGCCAAGTTGCTTTTTATGTAGAAGATGTTTTGTATATAACATGCATCAAATGAATATTCACAATCATTTTCACAAAAGCACCTTTTTTCCTAAAACAGTTACAGTGCATAAGATTTTTCTAGTACCAGGTCATTTGCTTTCTATTGTTAAAGAGTTACTACCATTTTGTATGTTTTGGAAACGATGTCTGCATTCAGCAGTGATTGCTCTTTGACAAATGTTCGGTTTGTCACTTGACCTGATAAAATTACCAGAAACTGAGCACAGAATTCTTCACTTTTGTACTTGTATGTTATTGCATCTTTGTGAGCAGTCTCTTAGGAAGGGATACAATGTGCGGTTTTTTTAATGTCTCAGAAAAATAAAGCTTACAGTTTATTTTAGTTTCAACCTTTTTTTTAAACTTTTATTGGGCTGCAGTCAAAACCGTAATGTTTGTATTCCTTTGTTATTGCATTTTTTAATAGTTAATATGTTAAACCACTGGACTCTCTTGTAATGTATTAATTTGTGAAACTAATTCTAAATGTGTACTGTTTGTCCCTATGTGCAACTTACCATTGTGCAAACAATAAAACATAATGCTGTGATCCTTGTAATAAATATTTGCCTGTTTGAAAGATTGTTTCCTGCTGTTCTCCTATGTTATAGGAGAAACAAAAATGTCATCGGCTAATATGTAGAATTGTTTTTCCTGGAATTTATATAGTGCAAAATTATTCTTGCTGAAGTTAGGGCCTTGATCTCTGGATTGAAAGTGAGGGGGTGAAGGGAGGTATTGTATTGTGGGTTTGTCTAGATCTCTTCACAGTGCCCTGTATAGACCTGGATCGTGCTGTAATGTAACACACAGCACTAGGTATGGCTTTGTAAATTCAAAAGGAGTCTTTGCCTCCTGGGTACCCGTGTTCTGTTTCTTTTCACATTAAAGCAACACTTACGTCCTTAGTTTAGCCTAAGTGAAAAAGTGATTATGTAGTAGAATAATGACATGCCGGAGTACAAATTAAAGTCAGAATGGGATTTGAAATAATTATGTTCCCAGAATATTACTTGGGTGGCTGAATGTAGCCACAATTTTCAGGGATCAGCATTGTATATGTTGTTTGAAATGATCCCCACTCCCTGCAATTTAAAGACATGTAATATAATTAGAGTGCAAACCACAAATACATCCAAGGTGTTGCTTGGTTGTCTACAAGGCATGTTAAGAAGCTGACCTGTACTTAAACACTGTGAAATGAAATCAAGTCTGGATTATTTGTTCTGTAAAGAAAGAAAAATAAGTACTGGAGGAAGGTTGATGTCACACATGTAGGATGTGGTTCTCTATTAGTTTGTACCTTGTACAGCTGTGGTGTAAACTTACTTACGTGACCTCTTTCTTTTACTAGAAGTATCTTGTTTTTTCTTCACTCTTCTCCCTACAATGAATGTAGCAGGAGGCAGGATAGCGTTATGCCTTAGGCTGCGTGCTTCATGAACCTCTTCCTGGTCCAGCACCTGAAATTGTTCTTTACGCTCACATTTGTCTCGGTTCCTGATAAGTTGGCCAGCTAGATACTACCGCACTTATTGCTTGCTTGCAGATTGGGATGGAGGAGGTTGAAATGAGGTGGAGTTAGATAGAGTTTATGCATCTTCCTTACCACAGGAAATCCAAATCCAGCTATACCCCCTCCATCTCCGTGTTCATAACACAACTGCATTTTGAACCTCAGTTGCTTTTATAGCATCATTTTAAAAATGAAAATAAAGTTCAGGAATACAGGTTTAGTGGCCTCTTTTTTTTTTTTTTTTTTTTTTTTTTTCCTCTTTCTTTGACATCAGTGGGAATTCTTTGGTTTTCTCCAGTCTGCTACTCATGTTCATAGTAGGAATAATCCAGAGTCAGTTGTGTCTGTTCTTACATGTTGCTGGTTCTAATACCTGGAACGTAGCAGCAGAAGATGGGAAAGAAGTACCTTGTAGGTTCTTAGTGAGAAATTAAGAGTAACTATAGAAAAATCCATCTGTATTGTACAGTGTAAATGTCTTATGCTCTATAAAAGTTTGTTTCCCTAAAGCTCCTATTCAAGTTTATAAGAACGAAGAACTGGCTATGTGCAAAAAATTTCCAGCAATAAATTAATGCAGTTTTTGAACTAACTGCTGGTATTGTGCCATCAGGCTGTTTCCCTTTTCCCTCTCATTAAGTGCCTTTCAGCGCTGTGGCTAGTATCTCCAGACACCGACGGGTGGTTGAAGTATCACAGTAGTAGATATGTATAACTTTTCATGAAAATCGTCAGTTGGGCTTGGGGAGGGGAGTGACACCGCGTTGATGCCCGCAGCAGCTCCGGAAGGCAGCGGTCACCCGCTGTGACGTGCCCGTGGAGCGTCGGCCCCGTTCTAACATTCAGCCTCCACCTGCCCGGACAGGTAGGTTGCTCAAAAGGAGGATGGAGGTGGGGAGGGATGGGGGGATGTAGAGCACAAGGCTTCCTCCTGTGAACTCGTCTTAGTTCAGTTTGGGATCATTGCTTCTGAACTCGATGTTGAATATTTATATGCTGGTATTTTTGTAGTCCCAAATCAACTGAGTTTGTAATAGGATTTTTTGGATTGGTTGAATGTTGTGTTTAGTAGGTAGAAATAGATGATAGCAGCAGTTTCATTTTCTACGTGGGTGACTTTTGGGGGTTATTTTTTACACTTGTAGGGGGAGAAAAAAATATAAATTAACTCCATAAAAAAATATAAAATTAAGGGAGTCCTGTCAGGAGTCCAATAGCTCTGCTGGAGAATGCTGCTTTCACCAGGTGGCAGGAGGCTGCCAGGTACATTCCGCCACAGCAAAGCCCTCGCGTGTGTAGCTGTCATGCAGCATGTCACCTTTTGTTTCCAGGTCACTCACGTTTTCTTACGCTTTTTTAAGGTAGTAGGATTTTGTTAAACTTCAATATTTGAGTGATCCTTCTGACCCGTTTCATCCCTTTTATGAGGTTTATTACTTAATGCTTTTTTACTGAGCCTCAGGAATTTAATCTTTATAGCCCATTGCTGCAGTTGAAGTGCCACCGTGAGGAGGTGAGTAGGCTACGTGTTACTTCAGCTCCGATAACTTTTCCAAAGAATGGTTTGCTTTCTGTTTTCTCACCTTCTAGAAGCAAGGCAATTCTAGCTTATTATGAACAGGTTTAGAAGCTTCAACAAACCAGAAAAGCTTCTGGGTTGATTTTACTTTTGTTTGAGTATAGATTTGCCCCTATCAGGATATCAGCACAATTCTGTGGAACATTTGCATGGAAAACTTGGAATACGTACTCCTGTCGTAAACAGGTCAACAGCTGAACAGGGGAAAGATATTCTATTTTTTTTGTTCAACTAACGTTTCACAGACTGATGGATTTTCCTCCTTCATTTCTCTTCAATGCAGGTGTCACTCTACGGCGTGTGCTTGGGCAGCAGCAGGACACCACCTTTCTAGAACATGTAATTGCTTCCAAAATCCAGTTCTGATTAAAGGCTGGTGTGTATCTCCTGGGCAAGAAGTCCCTTGCTGGCTCTGTGTATTTAATGTGACGTGTCGTGGTAACAGGATATGCTTCAGAGGTGATGATCCCAGCCACAAAAGCAAGCTGGGATGATGAGGTTTTGATCAGACACTATGATGTAGTAAAAAAGGGAAAGAAATGCAGGCTTGACAAATATTTCAAATCAAGTATTCAAAATCAACTATTTATTATATGAAACTTTAAATTCTGAAAAATACCATGTACTCTTAATAAGAGAAGAAGGGGGTAAGTTCTCATGGGGGGAGGGGAGGGATCGCGACACGCAGGCTGAGTAGACTTTCAGTTGGGTGAGACCTTGGGGAAAAAAAATACACATAGACTATGTACAGTTGGGTAGCTAAGGCTAGTCTATTAACTCCATGGTTAAGTACCTAAGCAGCAGCTACTCTAAACTGAAAAAACACCAAAAACCTCTAATCAACATACACATAAAGGAATCGAACCTTTGAACATCAACACTTTCGCTGTTGTTCTATCCTGGGATAAGGTAAGGTACATGTGATAAAGGAGTCCTTACCGAAAAAACGTCCACCTTTCACGAAAGGCTTGGGATGGGTGGGCCCAAACGCTGAATGGGTGCGCTGGCAGTGAGCAGTTAGGCCAGCGCTGCCCTGGGCCCAAGTGGTGTGGGGACATCTCTCCGTCTGCTGGAGGTGGGTGGAGGAGCGATGGTGAGCGTACCTGCACCGTACCGGCGTGTGGCCTTTGTTTCGTGGAGCCCTGCTTGGCGCGGCTCCCCAGCGAGTTGCCTCCTCTATCCTTAGCAGCGATGCCGAAGGTGGCGATGGCGGTTCTCGCTGAGCGTCAGCTCGGACAAAGCAAACGGACCGAAGTGATAGCAAAAGGAACATGCTAGCCTTAATGCCAGGGAAATGAGTCTTAGCAGTGCACGTTATATCGGTTTCAAATAGGAACGGTCTTCATTTTCCCTTCTACTTTGGCTGCTGACTGAGGGAACTGGGGGCTGTCCACAGGAGCTCGGTGCAGCCACCCTCCCCACTGCTTACCCCATGGCAGCAGTGTCACGAACTACCCGAATAGCTTTCGGCGAGCTGGCCGGCGTCCGCATACCTCCGGCAGCCCCACCAGAAGCAAGGCTTCTCCCCGGGGAGGGCGAGACCTGCTTCGGCTGTTTGCTAAGCTTACCGGTACAGACCGCGAGGGCAAAGCTCCTGCTTGATCCCACAGTAGCAAAGTTGGTGCTGAGCTCTGCTCCGAGAGCGAAGAGGGAAGGCTTTTAACGTTTCCCTTGGCTCCAAGCACGGTAACGCCCTGTCGGTGCCAACGGCAACCTCCTGCTTGTGTCGGAGATGTGCAGAAGTGGCTGGAACCCCAGGGGGGCTGCGGCAGCTCGTCCGGATCGCCCCGCGCAGGGCAAGACTCGCTGTACTGAAGATGTAGGTCTAATGCAAATGCCTCTTAGCTTAAATTTATACTTTATCAGTAACAACATTTAGCTAGAAATGCTTGTCTGAGTAATGTGTCACTTCGCTCTTGAAGCGTCACCGTCCTCGTCACCTCTCCCCGCGCTTTATTTCTAGCGCCGCAGCGGCCGGTACAGCCGTTCGTCGTTGCTCGGTCGCGGCGATACCCGCGCCGTGGTGGTAACGGCGTTCGCCAGCTTCCGAGCTGCTCGGAAACGCTGGGGCAAAAGGGGTGCTTGGGTAAGATCGTGGGCTCAGGCAGGAGGATGGTGATAGCGTTCCAGCAGCGACAGAAATAGTAACGTTAAAAACCAAACGGGGTTGCCGAGTGGCGGATGTATCGTTTAAAGCGAGCCCTGAGAAGGGGGAGAGTCGGGAGGGGAACTCCAGAGCCTCATTGCTAGGTCATGTCATCTTTAAGGTAAGTCGTATTTGAGCTGTTGCTACTGACATCAAGTAAAATCTACAAGCAGATGCAGTCTTTTTTTACTTTTCATAAGTAGTATAAAAAATGTCCCGACCTAGAAAATATTCTCCTAAATAGTCAACTTTGTGCACCAAGTTGCTGCACTAATAATCCCTATATAAAATCCCAAACTGCAAATTAAGCTGTAGTCAGTCCCATTGAAGCCTACCAAGAGAAGCAGCACTTTTTTCTTGCCTGGAGCTCATTAGTCTTACTGTACAGGCAGCAATCTGGGCTACAGCTGCACAGCGATGCTGCTTTCACTATATGGTGCCTAAATCCTTGTCTTGCTCTATGGCATTAGGAGGTGAGCAACAGTAAATTTCTGTTTTGAAATTATCCTTAGTTCTCTCTTCCTGCAGTTGATAAAATGCTCATGCTTTATGCTCTGAGTGGCATTAACTGGGGTGTGAATGTAGAAAATTCCTGTACTTTGGGGTTTTCCTTTTTTTAATTGAAATAACTTTATAATAATGATGCTTTGTCAAATTGGCCAGTCTCACTGGAAGGGCAGGTTGTGAGAAGATGGATTTAGTCCACAAGAAGTAATTCTTCCTTCCCTTTTTTCTGAGGAGGGGGGGAAAACTAAAATTCTTTCCTTTTTGCTAGTCGCTGGAGTGGTTAGTTAGAGCAGAAATAATAATTTAATTGGGAAACAGCACCTCTTTCAATTTGAAGATGTGCACGCCAGCTTTGTGTCCAGGCTTTTATATCTCCTAACGGCAATCCATTGTGTCTGCAGTAAACGGGAGCTCCAAAAAATCGATGTACTGAGACTCCCGGGAGAAGAGCATGACGGCTGTATCGATCGCGGCCGAGTAGTCGGACGTTACTAACAAACTCCCTAAAGCCCCAGCCCGACGGGGCTCAGCGTTGAAACCGGGGGATGTTTTCTGAGAAACAGCCTCCTCCTTAACGTGCTGCAATCTCGCCCTCGTGAACTCGGAGGGAGACGTCCGCCAGCACTCACAGACACTGTTACCCGGTCACCCCCCAACCCCGTTATCGAGACGGCGGCGCGCTTTGGGGCCAGACGTGCGATACCGGGGCTGTCTGTGCCGGCTGTGATAAGGTGCTGCCGGCGCCCATTATCCGCCGTCACGGCTGCGTACGCCCGGAGAGCGAGCGCTGACGGCAGAAGCCGAGCTTTGCCTATTGCCGTGCTCGGTGCCGCTGCGGATTCACAGCCCAGCCCTTCAGGAGTGTGGGAACTTCCTATCGTTTCATTCAAAGGTCTTTTTACAGTCCTTTGACTCTTTCTGTGAGATTTTTTTTTTTTTTTTTTTTTTTTTGTGTTGGGTCATCTTGTTCTAATTATTTTCCAGGAAATGAGAGCCAATAAAAGAAAGCCTTTCTGCTATGAATACATGCGTATTTTAAAATGTAGATATTATATATGTTCCCTAAGCAGAAATAAAAACCAGTCCGGCTTATGCAAGTAATACCACAATCAGAATAGCAGTTTGGGCCTTTAAATATATTGATGGTGTTTAAATAATCCTTACTGCAGGTATAGATAGCTACACTAGTGTAAAAGGTAGCTAATAACCAGGGTGGGAAGAGAAGGAAACCTGACTAAGTTAAGCTCATGTATTCTGGTAACTATCCTCATCTGGGAAATTACGTTAGTGTAACCTGTCAGTAAGGACTGCGCTCTCGATTACAACAGTTCTCTTTACAAAACCCGTAGCGACGGTTTTAATACCACTACCCTTCCCGCTAACTTCACATGGGGGCAGCAAGGCATTGCTTTATCAGCGGGAAATAGGGTTTTACCTGAGAAGCGACACTGCCAGGATAAATGTACAAGATGCAGGGATTTCTGACTCCAAAGTGATTTGTTTATAAGTTAAAAAAAACCCAAACAACAAAACAAACAGGTTTTTAAATAACTAAACCTCTACATACTCAGTGTGGCTTTCAGATGGGAATTGACTCCATTATTTTACATTACCAGAAAGAGGAATCTGTACCGATGAAGTGTTAAGCTGCAATATGCAAGTGTACAAACTGCAATAAAATCCAGCTCTTGCGGTGAGCATGGCCTGGCTTTTACCTGCCAAGTGATCTAAACGATAGTACCGTGATGATGAAATCTAGCTTTTTCTCTGGGAGAAGGGAGGGAGAAGACTTCAGGTTACGAGTTTTAATTTACATTCCCGATTTGCAACGTTGTGGACACAACTGTAGAGCCAAAGTAATTCCCGAATCTAGATTCTCAAGGTTTCTGATGAGGTTGCAAATTTGTTTGACGGTAATGATGTAACGGTAGGTACAGTAGCTAAATATAACGAGAAAGGTACATAAACCTGTTTGGCATCCAGGGCTGGGCAATGAAAAGCAGGTAATCTCACTTGTACCCAAGTGACTAGAATGAAACCAGATATCCCAAAGGGCAAGAGCAGAAAGCATCCCTCCACCATCTAAAGTTTGTCTCTGATGGGTTGAAAGGAAAAGGGGATAGGAGTTGCTGCCAGTTTTGTGTCCCTTTTACCATCAAGGGAACGTGGCAGGTTGCAGAGAGCATGGGCTGGAAATACGACCAAAAAACCCATCCCTAACAGCGAGGGCCACCTATGTGCCCGCAGCAGCTCACGGCAGCTTGGAGGGTTGCGTCGCAGGGTTTTCCTCCGCCTGGCTCTAAAGAGGTTCCAACCAAAATAGACAGAGACGCGGAATAAGGTGACAGCTCTGTGGTCTGGCTTTATCCTGGAGAATTTGTGAGATGGACACCCAAGGGGGAGGGAGAGGGACTGTTGTTTCTTCCTTATTATTGTTGCGGTTTCCTCTAATTTGTCCTTTCTCTTCTGTCCTTCCCGTGGAACGCGCGCCGGCACAGCCAGCCGTGACAAACGTTCGCGGTACCTCGCTGTGACCGGTCCGGCGGCTCAGACTCAGGGTGGGGTGGCCTTGGTCTTCCCCCTGTCGAACTGGGAGCTGTTAAGGATGAAGGACATCCTTTTGTATTATCCCTCTTTTCATGCCTTTCCTATTTCTGGTGTCTTTTTTTTTTTTGAAGTGGGGGGAAAAAAAAAAAAGTAGTAGTTGTATTTGCAAGGAGTTTTAGCAAATGAGGCCTGCAAACCGAAGGAAAGCAAAGCGCCGTGCTCTGAAGGCACATAAATACTTTTGAAAAATTCCCATCTGTAGGGGGGCTGCAGCAGTAAAACAGCAAAAATGCCTTTAGTACAATAAGGAGAATACCTGTCAATGCAGTGACTGGATGAATTTACCAGGTAAGAAGATACCGGTCTTAGGCAGTCACCTCGGCGTACGGTCACGATTATCCTGCAGCAGCTTTGCCCGCAAGGATCAGCATCCTGGTCCGGCACCGGGAGCTGTGTCTCAGCTCCGTGCCCGGCACACAGGCGCGCGGGGATCGCGCTCGCGCGGCCGGTGCGACGGCGGGACGCTGGGTCCCACGACAGCCGTAATGTGCTGTGAATGTGCTTATCCCCTACGCTGCTGGCAACGTATGGGCAACGCACTGTACCAGTTTCAGACAACTAACAAAAATAATTTCAACTCTTATTTTCCCTGCTCTAAGTGGGAATATTTTTCAGGAACCACAGAGCAGCATGTGAGCTCTTCAAATGACTGAAATAAAACGTGGTATTGGCTTTCCTGCAATCATGTGTTTGGCTTGAGAAGGGCAAAGAACACTTCTACTGAGCCAAAGGCCTCAGAAAACTACACCTGGTAGCAGTAGTAAAAATTCAGAGGCTTTTAGAAAAAAAAAAAAAAAAGTTGAAGCAGATAATGGAGTTTAATAGGCTATGTGATCATTACCGAATATCTCTAGGCTTTAAACATCTTTGCCCACTCTAACACATATACGATGTTTCAACTACCTCTAAAAGCTGCAGGATGCTCCGTTTGACGGGACCCAGTGAGTTCGGTGTCCTACAGGATCTGGGGCCTTATGTGATGGGTTTAGTTTACATTGAAATAGATTGAGCTGCTGTAACAAGATAGATTGCTTGACACAGGAAGGCGAGTGAAAAAGTTGCAGAGTAGAAGATTGTTGCCTGTGTATTTTCATGTATTTTGGTTTGGGGTTTTTTTTGTGTGCTTTAGACTTTAAATCATACAGATATTACCTGATCATCTGGTAAAGACAGCTAGAAAAAAAAAAAAATCTTCGCTAATTAGTCTATTGCTAAATACGTTCCAAAGCACGTTGCAGAGTGCCAAATGTTTTAGGTTTTACAAAAGCATCATGAGGTGAGCTATTATCTCTGGTTTTACCCAGACAAGTTGAGACAGATTCCGAGCTTGAATATATAAAGTACCTGTTACAGACAATCTCTGCAGGGGATCTGGTGCCGGTGTTTTGTTGCGATCGAGGCTCCTAACTGGGAATACATATGGGCTAGATGATGAAAGGTAAAAAGCAGACTATCTTCTCATCGTCTGTTGTCGCTGTTGGAAGAGGTCCGCCTTACGGAATATCACTGGAACCATCGACTCAAAGGATGGGGCTGGGAAAGTATTTTGCTTGCCACGTATAAAAGAATCAAGAAGCTGCTTTTCTTATTACGAAAACGTCAGTCCAACCCAGGTTTAAAGAAAACGGCCTTGTCGGAAGCCCTCTGTGAATGTAGGCATTTAACTGCTGTCGCTCGGGGCTGCCGGACACCCCGACCGGTCACCGGCAGGAGCTCAGGGTTTTAACTCCTTCCCCGGCCGACCCCCTTCCCTCGCCGCTGACCCGCAGACGGGGGGGTCTTGGGCGACGGGTGCTGTGGGCGCCGCGGGCCGGTTGCGTGAGATCCGACTGTCCGTGGCGTGCTCCTGGCCCCAAACCCAACACGCCGGAGCTGACGGCTGGTTTTGAGACGGAGCATCTCGCGCTCCGCCGTTCAAATCGCTGCAAGTTTTGTCTCGTTTGTCCAGCTGGGTCGATACGGGCGGCGCGGAACCCGTCGCCCCGCAATCCCGCTTTTCATCTTGATAACTCCGAGCTTTTCCAAAGGCTGGCTGCTCCGGGTTAGTAACCGTCTGCGGCAAGGCGCGAGATGCGTGGGAACCGCGGCGGCACCCCGTCCTCGCCGTGGCGAAGCTCTGGCCGCGGGCTGGGCTGTGAGAGGGACGGGGCTGGGAAATAACTCCCTGGGAGCCGAGGGGGCAAAACGCAATTACCTGGGCTGTAATTTGACCAGAAGCTGCAGGTCCAGCCTAATACCTCCGTGAAAGCCTGCAGCTGTCTAAGAGCGGCGGAACGGAGAACAAAAGGGAGATGAAACTGGAGGGGGAAGGAGCGGGGTGGTGTTGGTGACAGACGATCGTTTAGTTGAAGAAGAAAAGCTTGAGAGAAATAAACGGAACTTTGCCGTCACCTTCCTTGCAGCGAAACGACTTAAAACCGGCGCCGGTTCCCAGAGCTCCCCCGTTTCTGCCTTTTTATTAAACGAAGTATTTTTTAATTTTTTTTTTTTTTTTAGTTGACCTAGGGCGGGGCGAGCAGAAGTTTTGGTGGGCGGCACGCCAGGCCACTTTTAGGGAGAGAGAGAGCAAACCCCCAAACTTCCTCGACCCTGCAGCAGCTCGGGAAGCGCATCCTTTGCGCTGAACCTGGAGCCAGGAATACCGCCCGCGCTCCTAGCGGGAAAGGGGGTGGGGTGGCACCGGGGCCGGGCTGCCTCCCCCGCCCCCCCCCCC
>JAVJGG010000027.1:6032951-6086316 GCA_035590195.1 Aviceda cuculoides | reverse complement strand
AGGGCGCCGCGTTCCCCCGCGGCCGGGCGGCGGGCTGGCGGGCCGCTCCCCTTCCCCCTTGTCGCCGGGTCCCTTCCACCCGGGGCGGAGGTGGGGCCGGCCCCTCTGCGGCTGTGACACGGGCAGAAGTACCCGCGCCTGCCCGCTTCTTTGTGGTTTTTTTTTTCTTTTTCCCCTGCCCGGTGTTCCAAAGCCCAGCCCCGCCTGCCTTAAAAAAAAGTAGGTGTCGCCGCTTGCCGACGGTCTCGGGCTTGGGCGGCTCTGCCGCCGCTCGGAACTGGCTCCTCCGCCCCGTTTAGGGCTCCCGGTTGAAAAGGATGGGGGGAAAAAAAAAAAATAGGGAACAACCCCTATCAGCAAAACAAAAAAAAGAAGGTAACGCCACCACGTTTCAAAACGCCTTCTGGCCGGCCCCGGCTCTAATTGCGTATGTTCTTCCAGCGCGGAGCGGTACCCCCACTTAGGACTGCTTTTTACCAGACGATTGAGTTTCGAGGATAAACTCAAGTCTTTCTACTGCTGCTGGTTAAAAAACGCCTCGGTGGCTTCCCAGCACCCTCGCTGCCATCCACGCGTGCCGAACGCACTAAGAGTAGCCCGAAGTGATGTTATAATTAGGACAGACTTGCTCTCGGAAAACTTGTGTGTTACAGTTTGTAGCAAGTGCGTGCACCTGCTCAAGAGCTGCCGCAGCACCGAGCGCAGAAGTAGTGACAGTTCTTTGCAAGCCTTTTGTTTAAAAAGTGCTAAAATAATGGAAGAAATGTGGCCTTTTGGTTATAACTTGCTCTGTGTAATCAGCTGTGCAAGGAGGCGTTCCCACTTGAGCGGACCCCCTTTTGCAGTTCTGAGGACGAGGCATTTTTCTTAACAATTGATTTTCTTCATTAATAGTTACTGCTCAGCAGGTTTGGGAGCTGTCGCTCCGCGCTGGCGCTGGTTAACTTGCAGGAGGGGCAGCCGCTGTGCCAGGGCACGTCGTTGGCAGCGGCTGCGTTGGTGCTGGTCAGGCAGGGGTCCGCAGCCCTGCCCCGGCTCTTCGGGCTGCCAGGTGTCAGTGGAAATGATGAAGCCCACGGCATATTGTCTGGAGCGTTCGCAAGCGCTGGAGGAAGGCCCTCTCCCCGCCTTACTCCCAGACGTATCGATGCAGATTTCTTACTGAGGCAGAGAAAATGGCTTTTTCCCCGGGAGTGCAGAGCAATCAGAGCCCAGGTCCTTCTCAGGACGGTGTTCACCATCCGCCTTGTCGAGCTCCCGACCCCACCACTAAAGCATCACCCACAACCTCCTGCTCCCACCCCTCGCCCACCCTCACTCCTCCTGCCCCCATGTCCCTTCTCTAAGCCTCGCAAGGTCTGCTGGGAGCGAAGCTTTGGCGCGTGGTTTCTCCCTAAACCCGGGGCTGAAGCGCAGAGCAGCCGGACGCTCGTCCTCGGGGCTGCGGGGTGGCAGAGCCCCTGCGACGGCTGCCTCGTCACCGCCTGGCTGTGCCCCTGCCCCGAGGGGTGCCAGCGGCCAGAGAGGGCTGGCGGCGGGGAGGGGTGCCGTGCAGCGCCGGGGTTTGACCGCCCTGAGCGGGGATCCAGCCCAAGTATCTCCCTATGGCACTGTTCAAAGCCAGCCGTCTCTTGCCCGATTTTTCTAGGAGGGTGTGTCGGAGGCAAGAGCTGGTGGAATGTGGAGCGGTGGTTGATGTGGACTTGACCACCAGCAGTGGGAGCGAGCCATCCTCCATCGAGGCATGGGGTGTGGGCTTTCCTCTCTGCTAATAACTTTTAAAGACACGCTAATAACTTTAAAGACACTTTTGGAAACTCCAGCCATTAGTTTTAGCAGCCCTTTTCATCTTCCCTGTGTAAAACGCTCGGCTGTAGACACAGCTTTTTGTGCTCACCCTCCATGGACCTGTGCTGGGGGGAGGTGGGCTTGGCTGGTGCCGGGGGGGGGGGGAGTGTCGCCTTCTGCTGGAGCTGCTGGGGTTTGTCCCTGACCCCAGTGACGATGTTTTCCTTGCTGTTGCAGTGCCCATCTACGTGCCGTTCCTTATCGTTGGCTCTGTATTTGTCGCCTTCATCATCTTGGGGTCGCTGGTGGCGGCTTGCTGCTGCAGATGCCTTCGGCCCAAGCAGGAGCCCCAGCAGAGCCGAGCCCCCGGGGGCACCCGCCTGATGGAGACGATCCCCATGATCCCGAGTGCCAGCACCTCCCGGGGCTCCTCCTCCCGCCAGTCGAGCACGGCCGCCAGCTCCAGCTCCAGCGCCAACTCGGGGGCCAGAGCCCCCCCGACCAGGTCCCAGACCAACTGCTGTTTGCCAGAAGGGACCATGAATAACGTCTACGTCAACATGCCGACGAACTTCTCGGTGCTGAACTGCCAGCAGGCTACCCAGATCGTGCCGCACCAGGGGCAGTACCTGCACCCCCAGTACGTGGGCTACGCCGTGCAGCACGACTCGATGCCGCTGACCCCGGTGCCCCCCTTCCTCGACGGTTTGCAGAGCGGCTACAGGCAGATCCAGTCTCCCTACCCGCACACCAGCAGCGAACAGAAGATGTACCCAGCTGTGACTGTGTAGCGCCGACGCCTTCCTCCCCCTCCCCACGCGGCGGGTTTTAATATCTTAAGCTGAACGGAGGAGAAATACTTCCTCGGAACGAAGCTCCCAGAACATCACTTGTAAATAATTTCGAAAGGCTCATGCATGTCAGACAGTGTTTATAAACCATTTATTTTCATCGGGGTCCATTGCCAGAAACTGTAGGATGATATCTCTGAATTAATGTTGCCAGATACGCTCTCATTCCAGTGCATGATTTACAGTGGCGAAGGATTACGCTGAAAATGCATATGTATTTCAGATCACTGTACTTGCGAGATAAATGCCGGAGCCATTAAGTGCCCTTCAGGTATGACATGGTCAGAAGTATTTGCCTAATTAATTCGTAGAAAGAGTTTTGTTACACTGTACAAGACCGCAGTACTTAAGAAACCTCTTTTCTCCCAGCTTCTTAATGACATTTCCCGTTGCTTTACAGACAATCAGTCGCAACCGAGAGCCGAACAGTGCAATCCCTGTGTGCCGGGTGCTGGTACCAGCCCCCATGGCTTCTTACGCACCCCTGGTTTGGGGTGGAGTGCCATGAAAGGCTTAGTCTTGCAAAGACCAATTTTCCTTGTCCCTGGTATTTATGTAGAAATTAGAAGAGTGTGAATTATTTGGCTCTTCCTTCCAGTGCACTTGAAACCCTTCTCGATTTGCTTTTGCCTCAAGATCAGGACGCAGTGGTGGGTTTGCGCAGACTTTATCTTTGTGAACTTTTTACTAAAACCAGGGTACGAGGTGCTTGTTCTTCCTGACGCTCAGCAAAGCTTTCGGTGCAGCTCGCAGCACCTGAGCTGAAACTGCCTTTGCAGAGAAAGGTCGTACTGTGACTCCAAACACGCCTGATTTAACCTCACTTGCCATGAAACAGTAAACCCGTGTGAATGCGCGCAAAGTTGTCAGCCCCAAACCCTGCTCGCGATCGAGTCTGACCGTAGGAAAACAGGCTTTGTTCCCCCCCAGCCCCCTCCGAGTCCCCAGCTCTGCTCCCTTGAGGAGGGTGGTGGTGGGGGGGGTCACACAAAGCCGCCCCAACCTGGATGCAGAGGGGCTGGCAAAGGTTTGAAACCCATCCCCTTTTCTTCTTTACCTGTGGAGCAGGGGACTAGGAAGGCACAGCTGTATTTAAAAATAAGAAAAAAAAAAAAAAATCCAACCAAAGGATGAGGGTGCCTGCAGGTCCCGGTGATGCCACGGGGGTCAGGGAGGAGGCACGGTGCCGGGGAGGGAGGAGGGACACGCTGCACCGGAGCTGCAGGCTCCGTCTTGCTTTGCTGCGTCTGGGAAAAAACACCTCTCCAGGTTGAAGCGGCAACACTGTTCTGGGAATTATCAGACTGCGCTAATTGTAATATATCACCCTGGATGCAACAAACTATTTAAGGCTGGGTTTTGTTTCTTAAAAAAACAAAGCCAAACCCATAGTTTCTGCATTTCCATCCATTTGTTCTTCAGCCAAAACACCGCAACAGAGGACTGAGGGCATATACCAAAACCGGGCAGTTACTGTAACCAGGCCAGAGCTGACGAGAGGTTTCTTATTGTCTGATACTGTATCAGTATGTAGCAATAACTGTGATACTACTATTTTTTTTTTTTGTATGTCTGTTCTTAAATTACACATAGGTGTGGAAGCAGTGCCAAATCCAAGGGTTTACTCGTAAACACGCCACACACAGGCAGTCTGCAGCGGGCAGGGATGGTTTGACCACTGGCACAGGAAAATGAATAGGTAATTCATCCCGGATCCGCTGTTCCTGGCTGCGATCGCTCATTCCGCGTGTAGGACCCGGGCAGCAAGACTGGCTCAGGAAACCCAGCCCGGCGGAGCGGCTCCGGCAGGGCAGCGACCGGCGGTGCGGGACGGCTGCTCGGCTCTGCCTGGCCACCTCGGTGTGCCGCCGAGCGTCCAAGGCAGCCGCCGCGCCGGCGCTGCCGGGCTCTCGAAGGACCCACCGCGCGCTCGGGGCTCCTGGGGAGCTGAGGTTTCTACCTGCCCGCGTCGCGGCTCGGTCACCCTCGCCTTCCGAAGCCGAGTCGGCGTCGGGTGCCTTCAGCCGCCGGTGGTTTCGGCGGGAGCTGGAGGTGCTCGGCCCCGGGGGAGACCCAGCCTGTTACCGTGTGGCCAGACGACAAGCCCAGCCACGCGTTCGTCATCGTTCCCAACTGTGAGCCGAGTCAGCTCTCGCCCCCCGCCCCGCACTGCCTGGCCCCCACCAGCGCATACTGCCTGCCTTGCCCATGGCCTGGCAAGGATACCTCCTCTGACCTACGAAATTCAGGTGAAGCTCTTCTTTGTATATTGTTTACTTGGTTAAAAAGGAAAAGAATAAGTTAAATTTAAGTCTGTAGAAAATAATTTGCAACTGAAGGCAGAGGAACCTGAGTTGTAATAAAAGGAAGTTTGTGAGATGTGGTGGTTTGTTGGTTTTTTTTTTTTAATGTCATGTACAATAATGTAAAACCAATGTTACCATTTGATATAGCTTTTAAATCTCTGAAAGGGCACTTGCTTTAAAGTGTTTCTTATAACTGAAGACAAAAGCCCCCATTGTTTCTTAATAAATACTTTATGGTGTGACTTTTTGTTTGCTTTGTTATAGGTTTTCCTTCAGTTAGTTCTTTACTTTCCTCCATCTACAAGAGCACGTCTGACCGGCCCAGTTCTCCAGACCCTGGCAAAGAGCACAGTTAGGATTTTTAACTGTTTGTTTTTAAAGAGTAACAGGGGGCACGTTTGGAGGGGAGCAGGGAGCGGGCATCCGAGCATCAGGTGAGCTGGGGACCCTCAGGTGCCAGCGGCCGCAGGGGCGGTTGGGGAGCAGGATGGGCAGAGCCTACGGCCCCGTCAGGCTCCCTCTTTCCAAATAATGCCAAATACTCTGCAGCAAATGGTGTTTTTTTCAGAGGGCTTTTGATTTCAGTTGGCTTCACGGTTACCAGCTCAGCATTTTGAGCGCGGATCTCTCAGTACGTGGCTGTGCTGTTCCCACCTCCCTCTGCACAGGGACCCTTCTCACCTGAGCGAACTCTCTTCATAAGCGAGACGAAAACCCAAACCCCGGCTGCGCCGCAGGGCCTAACAGTCTGGGACGAGGCCACTTCACCCCGTGTTTGCCCTCCTGCCGCCGGCGACGCCGGCACCGCAAGGCCAAGCAGGCGAGCGGCTGGGGGAGCGGAAAGTGGGACTTGTTGGATCTGCCTGTTTATAGCTCAAATAAATAGGAAAGAACAGTCAGGAAAACATAGCCTTGGTCAGTCTGTATGTAGCACGTCCCAAAACGCCCGCCACGGCTTCCGGGCATCCGGGAGGTGGGCGAAGGAGCAGGGCTGGAAGCGGAAAGCTGGCAGGGAAGGAAGGGGTCAGCCACGGCGTAGAGCAGAGGTGCCGAGGTGCCGAGCACTTCGCAGCAGGAGAGGCCAAGAGTTTGTGTCAAAGCTTTTTCTCATATTTTTATGTGTTGTGGTTTGTTGGTGTTTTTGGTTTTGTTTTTTTTTTTCTTGGCAGTTTTTTCCCCTTAGTCAAGAGGGGTAGGGTTTTTCCTGCTGCACATAGTGACTACGGATGGCACGGGGAAAGGGAGCGTGGAAACTGGTGCTGCTAAATTCTGAGCAAGCGCAAGCGGTGGTTAGGAAAGATGCATTTATTTACTTTTTATAGGCTACCGTGCTAGCTAAGAGCAGGCTCTATTTGGTTGCAACTCAGGAGCACTAGCCCCACATGTAACACAATAACTGGAAAACCCTGGTGCGGTGCTGCTGCGGAGCACTGTGCCCAGGCAGCCCAAGGGAGCGCTCGGACCAGGGACGAGGACGGGCACGGCGGCTCACGGTCCTACCAGTGAACGTGCATCTGTTCCGTAGGAGAGCCAGGCTTCTCCTTTTCTTTATAATGCAAGAGCCTAAAATCTGAAGCTTAAAAAAATTGCAGCTACACTTCCAAACCTGCTGCGTGGCCCATAAATGCATTTTTAGCCTTATATGGCTGTAAGAAGCGATGGAAACACTCCTGCAGTCACTTCACCCATCCTGCAGCCCTGGCCAAGTGCTCCCCATGGGGCTCTCCGTGGCCGGTCATGCAGCTCGGTGCGGGATGACGCATGGCTCAGGAAACTCGCCCTGAGAGGCTGTACGCCTTTTTGCTTGCAATTTCATCCCATTCCTCAGTCCCATCTTCCCAGACTGTCCTAAACAATTGCTCTTTTTTCCTGCTGTTTACACCCCTTAAACTTGCAGTTCCAAGTCTTTGCCGTACTTTCTCAGTGCCTGTTTCTGAATACCTTGCTACCTATTTAAGGCACCGAAGCGTTCAGTACCGTGCCGTGCCAGGGACGGTGTGCGCCGTAAGCAGTAATGATGGCGGGGAGAAGCCAGTCAAACGCACACAGGCTGGGCTGGCACCAGTTTGCCCACAGCAGCGCGGTGTTGGTGTCCCCGAGGCAGCCGTACCCCGTCCCGCCGGGCGCAGCCAGCGCTGACCCACGGTGCCCAAACCACCGAGCCGTGCGATACCCTCGCCACGCTCGTATGCAGAACCACTCCGAAATGTCTCACCTCCTGGCTGGGCACGGTGAGAGGACAAAGCTGTTCCTCCCCGTACAGCTGCTACCAGCCAGCGCCCCGGTCATTAGGGGAAAACGGACCTTGGTGCAATTAGAGGCCGTCGCTTAAATGTGCCCGTAATGGCCACAGGAGAGCGAGCTGGGTTTGGGTCCCAGCTCAGCGCATTAACCTCAGCACCTCCCTTTCAAAATATCTGATTTGCTGTTCGTTTTTCGTCTTACCGGAGCTCTTCTTTCCCCTCCAGATTTTCTGCTTTCCTGTTCTTTTCCTCCCACTGAAGCTGTTACTAAATATTATTCCCCACATGTATTCCCTCGTATTTTTCCAAGCTGAATCTCATTTTATTGTTTCCTGCTCATATTTCTTGCTTCTCTGTAGGTCCCTTTGTATTATTTCTCTGTCCTCACAGTGGCCCCCGTCCTCTAGCAGAGCATTTAATCCCTGTGGCAGTATTTCTGCACCACCCGAATGGCCAAGTAACACCGGTCACTGGTGCTGTAACAGTCGTCTTGGTCTCAGTATTTGGAAAACCAGGAAGGCAAACGTTGCGCTAGGCATGGCCAAAAAGTCGCTAGGTGTGTCAGAGGCCGAGTGCCTGCTTACTCCCCGATTTTCGTTGAAAGAGGGGAGAGAGAGACCTCTCTGGAGTGTAACATCAGTCACCGCTCTCAGACTGACAAGTGCCTCCAGCATTGTAGTGGCCACTGGTTTTGGCAAAAGAAGGTTAATTTACTTTTTCCTAATATTTATCAGTTTCGGTGGTTATTTCTGATGAGATGAAACCACACAGGTAACAGCTCAAACAATCACCTTCTGCACTGGGCAAGGCCTGGTGGGTGGTGGGTACACGCAGCTCGCCAAGGACAGACATCGTTTCCTTCTCCCATTTGCATTGTTGACAGTACGTCAGGAAGCACGAAAGAAAACTCACCTTACACTTGGAAAACAGAATCTTGTCTGCCATCACAGGCTCTTTTCACCCACTTACTAGGCTTGTAGTAGCAAAAGTAGAATTCAAATATTCAAGAAAGCATAGAAATAACATCCTTTCTCATGCAACACCATAATCCTTCACTTTCAGGTAAGCAATCCCTTATTCACTGTTATCAGTCCTTCAGAAAACCTCCAGCAAAATCAAGGCAAACAACGATACATCAAGCTGAGAAATGTTGTTTAATTCAAAAGACGAGTTGCTTTCCCTCAAGCCTTCCGCACGTTTAATGCTGAAGCAGCTAAGGGCACGGCCCACGCTGGTTTGTCTTTGCAGGTTAACTCGAAAACAAAAAAGCAGGAAGGCACCACTTCAGATCCTACCAATCCTGCTCAGCTAGGGCAAGTGAACCTGTGCCACACAGCAGTAATAACGCAACGATAAAATAAAATCACTTATCTGTCTCCCTTCCAAGATATGGAGCAACTCCAATCAGGCTCGGGAAGTACTTTGAAAGCTAACGGGGACAGGCTGGTGGAGCGTTCCCTGCTGCTGGGCAGAGCTGGGCTCGGCTGGGCCACAAACTTCCCGGAGCTCGACGGCACTGCGGCCACTCGCCCCGGGGCAAGCCGGACCCTTACAGGACACTGCTCCTCCGAGACAAGGATGCCAGCGCGTCATGCGGTCTCTGCTATGATTTATTACCTGCATAGTAAATAGTGGCTTATGCAGCTGCTAATTCCCTCAATATTTGCTTTTGAGAGGAAGAATTCCATTGACTTCACACATCAGTCAGTCTGCGCGTGATTGTAAATGTCTCATTATGGGGGGAAAAGTGATTCTCAGTTTACATCAGCGCAAACCAAAAGCAACTGCTGTAGACCTCCTGTGCAGTCAGAATCAGGCTCTCAGTTTAAAAGCTAAAACGCCACCTTCGCTATGTACGGATAAATACGTACAGTCATTATACAGGATTTAATCAACATGTATTATGCAGCTCAAGCTCCGATACCGGGCACATCCAAATGAACTGACACTACGACCATGTTGTTACGTTTTTTTTCCAGACAAAGACCTGTATTAACATGCTTGCAGGCTCTTCTTTCCACAACGCGGAGAAAGGAAGGGGGGAGACGGCCCAGCACAGTTACAAACCCAGTGTGTTATACAAACCCAGCCCAACCCACAGTCCCTTTCTTCCAGTCTTCTTTCTCCGGAGGGACCAGAAGATGCTCCTGTTGCCTGTACTGGTTCCCAGCAAGTACCACCAGCTCCACGGCATCCGTCGAGACCACGAGCCAGTCTTGTTTGTCTTACTGTGACAACTGTGTGGACGCGTGTGACCAGGCTGTAGGTCCTGCCCCGGCCAAGCCACCAGACACACGGTGGTCCGAGCGCTGAGGCTCCCAGGCGCTCCACCGCAGGGTTTAAGTGCCAAAACGCCTTGAAAGCTCGCAGCTTCGGCACCCGAGGGCCTGCTTCGTGTCGCCCAGCAAGCTCAGCGTCCCCACCGCTCCAACACCCCCAGGGGCAGCGGCCGATACCATGGGAAATGCAGAGGGGAACCAGGACCACCTCTTCCGCCGTCACCCCACTGTCCACCGGAGCGGTCGTGGCGTGAAGAAGGCAAGATGGGCTCCCTCCTGTCAAACCTCATCCCCCGGCTAAGCGTGGTCACTGGAGCAAGGTCTCACCGGCACGGTTCGCCGTTCCCCCACCTCGGACGCAGCCCACTCACCGTCTGCCCGAGAGCTCCCTCCTCAGCGTGGGCAGCCGCTTTCGGGGGTGTTTCAAGGCTCGCTTCTCTGCCGAGGAGGAAGCAGGAAGAAACCCACTGCTCTTTCCAAGTTTCTGAGGACCTGCTGCACCCCAAAAGTTGGGGGAGCTTGAAGAGGCGCGGGGTAGTGCTAGGAGGCTGGGTGCTGCCGCAGCAGCGCGCGCAGAAAGGGATTACGTTTCTGAAATCTTCTTGTTTAACATTCCTCGGCAGGACCTTTCTCAGTTACACTTATTTTTTAACGCTCCCATTTCAGACTGGAGCATTAACCCACGGGTTTAGGGACTTTGATTCTCCTTTGGTCTGGTATGAGGCACCGAAGACTGCCGGCAACGGACTTAACAGCTGCTCTGGCAAATCCTTGGCTCTGGGACGTGAGCACTAGACAGTCTCACAGCCCTGCCCGTCAAACTGTTAGAGGCAAAGTCTCTGAGGTGATTAGTCAACTAATATATCTAATAAGGGTTTTAAGCAGCAATCTGTCGTATTTAACAATTCTCAGATTCATTTCCCTTTTAGTGGGCTGCACAAGAGATGGCAGTGCAGGGAGCAGTCGGCTAAGCATCGCGTTCTCCCACCACCGACTGAATAAAGCTTACTCAAGTTTGCCATCAATTTTACTTTGGCATAATTGATTGCCCAGATGTGTGAGAAGCTTTTACATACCGCGAAGTTCCTGCCGCTACGCGCTTGAGGGCTGGACCGCTGCTACGGAGGCCCAGGGAAGGAGCAGGCGTTTACCGCTGCACAACAGGGATACACAAGGAGTTCATCGCTGGCTTTTATATTTCTCTGCAAAGGAAAAGCAGGTACTAGGTCTGGCTTCTGGGATAAAAGTGTTTTGAAATGTGCTCAAGCAGTAACTCGTAAAGGGAAGAGGGGAAATTTGGCTTACACCTCCTTTTTGTTTCCTAATTTTAAAAATCCAGAAGTAATTTGTTGTTTTAAAAAAGTCTCTCTATGCTCTTAAAAGTGGTTCTGTCGGCAATCTGTAACCAAAAAAACCATTCATCAAGTTATAGCACCCCAAGGAGGAAAAGTTTTAGCCAGACCATATAAAAATACGCATTTTGTTCCTGATAAAATCTGTTTAATTCCAGTATCAAACAATATTCGGACAAAAAGATCTCTTTGTTAAGGCTCATGCACTTTTACTTTCATAGAGATCTTACAACGCATGTTCCCCACCAAAACAACCGAAGGCGGCCAATCTCTTCTGCAAATTCAACTTCAGCCGCGACGCGACTATCCCGCCCGGCTCGGCGCACGTGGTTTTTTTCAGGAAGGATGCTGCTGTCGCCTGGAGCTGGCTCTGCCCTCAGGGCTTCCAGCCCAGGCTCGCCCGGCCAAGCTCTCCGGTGTGCCACCCCCAGCTCCCCAGCAGGTCCAGCGCGAGGCAAAAGGCAGCTCAGGGCTCCCTATGGAAAAAAAAAAAAAAATTTGTTAAACGGAAAGAACATATCGTAGCAGAGAGGATCACAGCACGTGTGCCCCGGAGCACAGGGACGCAGAGCTACCGGGGACACAAGCGCCTTCGTGGGGTGCCTCAGGCCGCCGGCCGTGCTGGGGGTGAGTGCGCGGCAGAGGTTCCCCTCCGGGCAAGGCGACGCCGGCCAGCTCGGCGGCCTCAGCTGAGCACCGGCGGCGGAGAGCGGAGGCGAAATTCCTGATGGGGCAGCAGCAGGAGAGATCCTGCCCCTGCGCTCAGGGGGCCTTGGAGCAAGGCAGCTCTCGTGGTCCCGCATCGCCGCGCATCCCGACGCATCCTCAGACCGCTCTCCCCCCCCCAAACACAAGAGCCGGCAGGCCCAGCGTTGGAAAAGCCTCTTGCAAATTTAGATGCAAGCAAGGAGCAAAGGACATTTTAGGGCTTAATTTTCCCCTGCTGTGTCTACGCGACTTAGCCGGGACAAAAGATTGCCAAGGTTTATTTTGGTGAAGCCTCGGCGAGATCCAAGTTATTATTTGTAGGAGAGTATCTGTCCATCTAGTTTATGTAAAAAGGTGGTTTTCCCCTGGAGACATTATTCAAAGATCAGGTACCTGCTGTAAGCTCACCAGTACCATTCTTATTTTGCCATACTAGTCTTGCATGTGGGGCCTGATCTGAGACCCCCTAAAGGAACCCAGGCCTTGTCCTTGGCACTAACGGAAGCAGGCCCTTAAAACGCACCCAAAAGGTCATGAAAAAATAAAAATAATCCACTCACCAGCTTTGCAGGATAAATCTCAAATGCATTTAACATTGGACTCTTACGGGGGGGATAAAACAAACAAGCTTCTGTCCGTTGGATTGCTTTAATAAAAGGTTTATTGGAAATATTTTTGTGCAGACATACAACAGTCAACAACGCTGTTCAAAGCTACAAATTCTCTAAGTTTTCCAAACCTTCTAAAAATACAAGTAAATGACCTTCATTTGTATTCAGTCTAGGAGGGAAACAAACTCCACTGTAATGCTATGCTGTATTTAAACTACCAGAGGACATTAATAGGACGTGAAAACGGTAACACTTCTAGAGGAAAAAACCCACACACCACTGCTGCTCTGCTGGGAGCCAATTAAACATCCCCCCACAGCGCTACTCCTCTCTGCACACCCAGATTAAAACCTCCCCATCTGAAACAATATTTAAGCAATTCGAGTACAGATATGACAGACAAGCGGGCACAGGACTTGGCTCGCTGATGAAAAAGATGCTGTTAAAGTTCCTGTCACTCAAACCGCTGAATATTTGACCTCCCAGCACAACGGGCTGCACTTCGGGGGCAGGAGGAGGGACAGGGGCAGGTTTTCAAGTCGGACGGCTCTTCCAACACACACATGCACACACAGTCCCAGAGGGCTTGGCTGCCTCGTTGCTTTATACTATCTGGAGCCCTTTTTTTTTTTTTTTAAAAAAAAAAAAAAAAAAAAAGAGTTGAGAAACGACTTTGAGCAACTTTCAGTCTAAGAACTCTTGATGGTAAGAACAGCAAGTGCCTGCATTCCCTTCCCGAATCAAAATATCAACCAGAAGGGCAAAGGAGAGCATATTCACTGTCTGTTAAATTCCATGTTTTCTAAGAAACCCTGCAGATGTTTTGAAATTGATTAATTTATGCCAAGACAACATCTGGAACATCTTCGCAGGGAAGCCACCCAGTAAGGTGGTCAGAATTTAAAACAATCACGTCTTTCTGTTAATGTTGGCTTTTTCCCTTGGCTTCATTGCTCCCTAATTACAAGGGTGCTGACCTCCTGGCTATGCACAGTGACAGTTTGGCAACATATTAGTCCTTTTCTTCATCGTTAAGACTTCTGCGTGACTTCCCAGAGCTGGGCTTGCCCACACACAATTTGTCATTTACCCACTTCTATTTCTCTTCAGTAGCTACAGAGATGCTGAGGTAGAATGACCCCCTCACGGCAGACTTCTGGAGAACTTGTCTCACCTTCTTCATGCATAAAGGAAGGGTTTGGAGAAACGCTAGCACTCAGCCGTTTTACCTCCTGTCCATACCACAAACGAGCAAGCCACGAATCCAAATGAAACAACCCCTCAGCTTTGCGCTCTATCACAAAAAGACCCAGGTCCCCGGATTAACGAGCCCCTTCCACAGGCCCGGGGGAGAGGAACCGGGCCAGGAGCAGCACCCAAAGAGAAGTCCCCTCAGCTCTCCGTGACAGACATTCCCTGTCGGGACTGAAATCATTTTAGTGCTCAATTCCTGTAGGTCCATGAGGCAGAGAGCAGCCAGTAAGGGAACGGGAGAAGCAAGCTTTATCACAGCTCTTTAACAGCAGCAGCGGTCCCGGCCAAGCTATTTCGTTTCCCAGCCCCTTCGCCCCTCCAGACAGCCCAGCTGAGAGCACGTTCCCGGCCAGAAAACCTGGCCGGGCTGCAGGTCACCAAGAGCAATCACCTCTGGGATTCACTTGTGTGGCTAAGCAGCACAGGGCACTTTCTGGTTTTCATTTACCAACAAGGCTCAAAGCCTTTGTCATCTTGCTGCTAGGTACGAAAGGTACGGAAAGAGTTATTCCCTGCACCCCTATGGATTTCTTTCGTTGTCATCTATTGTACTGCCCTGTCCTGCGGTCTTCTCCAGACACACAGCTCCGCTCACAAGCGCTGAACGGTCGTGGAGGCTCTCTTGGGTGTCTGGAGGACAACGAAGCTTTCGGGTGAGAGCATCTGAGCTCTCCACCTCCTGGAGCTACTGAGTTCTGAGAAGTCAGTGTAAGCAATATCATAAGACTAGTGAAAATAAAATGGGAACAGGGCTGGGAACTGTGTAATCAAACCAAGGAGACTTTCCCCAATGCCACACAGGAGGAGAAAGCTCTAAGAAAATAATCAATGTGTACGGTTTCACCAAACAAAGCACTGAGCCTTTCATGTATGGTACAAGAAAACGGGTACAAGCATGTTTCACTCTATTCTAACAGGAATTGCTTGCAGTCAACCCAGAAGGCTCAGCACCAGGAATAATAAGCTCTAGAAACCATCCATCTGAAAGCTCAGGTCATGTCAAAGGCCCGACCCCATCAGCACTAAGGTCATTTCCAGAGAAGCAGGGGCTGTGCTCCTGGAGTAGCTTGTTTTACCCCTGCTGCTGCTGGGAGAGTCCCGCCGGCCACCATCTATGATACAAAGACAACTGGGCCACCACGTTAGGGAATGGCTGGAGAGCCGCCCTCCAGGGTGGCACGTGGGACAGAGTTCCTGCAGAGGGGACTTCTGAGGAACAGAGACAGGGCTGCAAATAAGCAACCCGCCGGAGAGAAGCGCCATCCATCGCCTGTTCACTCGCTCGCCAAGTGACACAGCCGCTCACGCAGGGCCTGACCAGCGGGATGAGAACGGGCCGTGTACAAGTCCAGTCACCGGATTCAAAACCTGCCGAGTCCTCATCTCTTGTATACCACTTCACGCTGTCCGCAGGGACAATTATGAGTTACGGCTAGGGACGATACTTGGATTTGAATTCGAAACTCTCCCCATTTGATGGGCACTTTGGCTGTGCCTCCGACAGCTGCCCGCCGGAGAGCCTCAGGGCTGCACCCCGGGGACCCTGCAGGTAGAAGGTAGGGAGGAAGGTCTGGATCTGCTCGGTGCTCAGCATCCTCAACGAGGCACGGAGCTGCGGCATACCCAGACTCTGGGAGATGAACACAAGGGTCCTTCCTGACAGGACAGAAGGAGCCCGACTGTCCAGAGACCGAGGAACACGCGTACTCAGTGCCACGTTTCAGAAGCGAACTGCTACCCAGATGCATCAGGTATACCACAGACACAGCCAAATTCTTCTCCATCTCATCAGGTATTTCATGTCATGACCATTTATTGTTAGACTCAACAAGACACAAATTGCTCTCCCTACAAACTGACTGAAGTTTAAGGCATTGATACTGTGTGACGATCTAAAACTAAGGTAAAATATCCTCAGTCCCTTAAAACTAGGGAGAAGCCTGACAAATCCAAAGTGCTTCTTGGGGGTGAGCACCTGCTCAAGGGCTGCTCTGCTTCAAACTTGAAGTGTGAGGCTTAACAGCAAAAGTACAGTCCTCAGAGTATTTAAAAATGAAATTAAGTCACTATTTATAAAACTAAGGGAGAATGTAAATAGGGCATCGCTAGTCTGAACTGACGACTGGAGGCAATGCAAAACAGCAGCTTTGGTGAGTCAGCCCAAAAGGGCGAAATAAGCCTGCAGGACAGGGACAGCGTAAGGACCGTGCACCTCCCAAGCTCTTGGGGTTGCCCACAGAGGACCAAGTTGCAGCCAGTGTGCCCACCGACCACGTTACAGTCACTGCATTTCACTTCTTCTGGTCCATCTGAGCTTTCTCCTCTTTATTTACGAGCATTGACTGTCTCCCAGCAAACACACTCCAGTACATGCTGTAAAAATAATGTAATCTTGGTAACAGGAGACTTCCCTGCAGCATCTGCTATTAGCTGCTGGCTGAGGCAGTGGGAGAGACTGCACATTTCTGGCGTGCGCTGGGAGGCGTGTGGTCTAGCGAAGTGCAGATTAGCGAGGCTTGGCTGTTATCTTAATTTACAGCCCATATAGTTCATGTTAACTCCACACACATTTTTAGATACATTAGCAGCTTAGTTTGACTCCGATACTTTTATTGGTTATTTGCCATTTCTCCTTGACAAGTTATTACTGACTTCCCATGCTAGCTCCCTACAGCAAGACCTGAAGCCCTGTCAAGGAAAAGAAAATGTCACCAGACTTTTCAGCCGTGCTCAGCTCAGGCTCCTGCACGCCAGCTTTAATTTGCTACTAGGCAATCGTTAAAGGAACAGCAGCTTCTATGCAAGCAGCGATTATGGTATTACAAAAAGAAGCACCCAGATCCAGGTTTAATTCGGGAAAATCGCCACTTCCTTCTGAATATTCAAAAGCCCATCACCACTTTGGTCAGTGCGGAATGCTGCCCAAAGACACCCTTTTCTGATCCACCCTGGATGGTCAAGCAGAAATCTCCCATTCCTTCTGCTCCAATACCCCGCCTAGCTGGCAACGCCTTCACATAGCGCTTTCAAAGGTTGCTGTTCCCGCTACATGCATTTGTGCTAATGAACAAGGAATTCTGTTGATGCAGGGCAGCTGCCGTTCTCCTTTTGCTAACACACCACTGGAATACACCTCATCATTGTTCACCAAGACAAGCAATTCCAACCGTCAGGCTACAGCATATTACAATGCATTAATTCCTGTAATGACTCCAAAGACCAAGAAGAATGCCAGGTCTTGACCTGGGTGGGCTCTACAGGATTAACTCAGCTAGAGATTAAGGCCTTACAGTGATGATAAAGTCTGACCTGCTAGCCCCAGTGTCACATACTGTATAGCCCTGTGACAAACCCCATGTGTAATTCCCATTGAGCTGACATCCAACACACGTACCTCAATCTAAGCCACTATTCACTCTAGGGAGGGTTTGTGTTTGTGACACACACTGACCTCAACTTACAGAGAGGTCAAAATGATACAGACCATAGTCTGCACTAATAAAATAAATCACGTTAGATGACAGCTGCTCTTCTCCAGCATCTCTCCTTATGTTCGGTAAAACTTTGTTGCACTAAGTTGAGAAAAGACTCCAGGATCCTTTCTATTCTCTGCTCAACACATTTACTTGCCATTCATTATCCAGAGGTTTTTAGAAGTTTTTTTTCTGTATCCTCATGAAAAGCCTCCAAATTGTTTACATACCAATGTTTACTGTGTGGCTTAGAGTACAAAGACTAAGCTGATCTCGCTTTGTCTCGGTGGGAAGTTAATTTTCCTTCTGTTGTTACAAAAGGAAGAAACAGTTAGTGGTTTTGAGGACAGGCTTACACCACACATTTCCTAAATAGATTTTGTTTCTAAATAAAAGAAAGTGTTTAACAGGTTAGATCAGCATGAAGATTTAAAAGCTCCTGGGATCAGGTCTACCCTCCCCTTATTTATTCTCTGCACTAGTATTCATGCCTTTAAACAAAATTCATCTCCTAGAAAATATATACACCCACATTTGGCCCCTTGACATTCATGCCTATGGCAAAATTATTTGCACGTTTCCCTTATTGCATAATTGTCTCATTAGCACTCCAGAAAGAAGGTGATGACTTTTCCCTCTGTGCCATTAGCCTAATCCAAGAGCAATTCTGCCTGGTGCTGCAGGAGCAAAATTTGCTTTTTAACATGGAAGGGGACTCCAAGTCTCCAAGGTGGCACCAGGAATTTAACTATGACACCTGAGCGCTTGCATTTACTCACAACCCTTAGGGAAGATTAAGCCAGTGGGCCAGGCTGGCATTTCCCTTTTCCTTGCTAAACATAAATATTCATATTCAAAGTGCCTTCCGATATATTTAAATCAATAAAAAGTTCTGGATGATGGTCAACAAGGCGCAAAACAACACCAACTTTTTAAATGCACAGATGTAGTATACACATTAACCATGAAACCTGGTTAAAACACAGCAGTATTTACTTTATGCTATTCAGAAACGTGGCTTGGCGACTAAAATTAATAGAACTTGTCTGGAGGACAGCATAAGCTTTCTAAGAGCTCTTTCAGCTTTAACTTATGCCCCAGTTTTTGCTTTTTTTTCAAAATTCCAATCCATGCAGCAGCACGCCTGTCCTACTGGCACAGCGAGGCCGTGGAGCCAGCATTCCTTCCAGGGCTCACGGGTCCAAGTGTGCCGGGAAGCCTGTTGATGGCTCGAGATCTAGAAGAGTGACTAGTTTGACTGAACAAACAGCAGGTCTTCTCTTCACAATGACCAGCTCTGTGTGTGTACCTGCATGTGCACGCACGTGTGTAAATCCTTCCTAGTTTGCCTTTGCAGATCTGTCCTACCTGGTCACGGGAACGCTTCTTTGGGGTTACAGCATCGGCCTCCTGTGCGCATCCGGTCTTCTTTCTCAAAAAGTACAAGCTTGTCGGATGTTAAGTTCTCAGTGTTTCATTCTATTGTTAAAGTGGGAATGGATCATGGAGGGAAATCCCAGGCTACATTTGAAGTGCATGTCCAAATACATCATGAAGAGTTACCAGGAGGCACCTATTTGAGTTCATCTTTGTGCACAAAGCCATGCACTCAAGACAGCTGCCCTGCCGGGCGCTCTGACTTCGACATCCTGGCTTTGTGAGTCAGCTATTAACTGGGTTTTAGAAAGCTAAGGTAAAGCCCTAATAAATCCTGTAAGAGGGCAAGAAATACTCTAAGTAATTCATTGCTATCTTGTGTTATTCTGTCATAAGAAGGCAAATAAGCATTTTTAGCTACAGACTGTGTTGCAATCAAAAGTTTTATGCCAAATTGTCTGTTAAAATTTCAGCCACATTAGTAAACAGTGAATATTAGAGGGAGTAAGGTCTGCATGGAGCCATGTGCACTTGGTCTGCATGTAACAAAACAGGAAATCTCAGCACCCCGTTCCAATTAAGCAAAGGCTGATTTCTCATGGAACATAAATTTTCTACTTTTCTCCCAGAACAATCTTATGCTGATGTTTTAAATAGTGGTAAAACATTGTTTTTAATTTCACACCTCACATAGCACAGTCAAATTCTTCATAACAACATAAACAAAACTTTAGGCAGAGCTTTGCGGCTGAATTCAAACAATGATTCCCCCCCCAATATGTACTCAAGGTTTGCAGGGAGAATACAGAAACTTGTTGGCTAAGGCCACAGAAATGAGTTCTCTGGTGTTTTGGCTGCTGCTGCCTGTTAACAGCGGATACATTGATCCAAATCCCATTATTCCCACCACCCATCAAGTAAAGAACCATTTATTCTATTTCTGCTCTCCTTTTGGTTGTATCGTAGGATCGAACAACTTGCGACTGGGAAACAACACCGTGTTCTTCTTGGGAAAATGCATACCCATCTGAAAAAGTAAAGGAAGAAAAAAAATAAATAAATCACTGAAGTCCAGCTCAAGGGCACAGCCCATTTTTAGGTACAGTTTTAGGCATCACTAGAGTTACGTGACAGACCGCAACAATCTTCATTTCTGTATTGCACTTCTGACATTTACAGCCGTGCACCCCACTGCCCCCACTTCCCCGTTTGTGTAAACCAGTGTAAACCGAGAAAAATGGGCACAGAAAGGGTGTCTGCTGCCAGCTCTGTCTTACTGCTCCCCTCCCAGGCCAGGTTAGGGTACACAGTCAACATATCCCTCTGAGTTAACCTGACTAATAACCTACAGATTGATTTGGACACCACGTGTACTCTCACAGTGGCAGAACTTCTTTAAAAACTTAACAGACAGGTAGAGATTTGCATTTTGGCTCAACTCCTCTATAGTCAGTCTGCTTGATATCAGCAGTTTCCCTGGAGGAACATGGAAATGTCTAGACCACAACTGGATCTGAGTCACATCTTCCTCTTAACTCCATTCAGGAATTTTTTTTCACAAGTTTCCAGGTGGCATCTGACCAATCACACCAAGAAATTCTTGACTCTCTTGGCCAGTCACCCATATCTTGAATAGAGCAAACTTAAACATATTCTGGAGGTCTCTACTTTGCACAAGCTAATCCTGCTAGCTAGCACAATCTTTTGATCTCCCTAGAAATTGCTCAGAAGAAAACCATGTGCCTCATTTCCGTTAAAGTATTGTGGACAAGGCAACTGACATTTCTGACATCATTTGCAAAACACCACATCACTGGTGAAACAGTCACAAAAGTTAATGGGCCAACATGGTGAAACACCAAACAATATTTAAAGCAGACAGGACCCTACACAAAATTCCGAACAGAAAACTACAGCAAAGGACAACAGACTTTGTGACAGCAATGAAAAGTGTTTTTCAGGTGTAAATGGGTAACCAGAGAGGAGAAGGGCAGATTAGCATAGTTACAAAAGTGGAGAAATAGGAAAGTCACAGGCTATACAGAACCAGATAATGTTTTGTAATAGGAAAGCAGGCAAGAGCTGGCAGATGTGAACACTGCCTGGGAGAACCCAAGAATTACGCCGTGGCTAACTGTCCATGGACAACTCTCCATCTCCCCTGAGCAGCTCTGGAAGCAGGAGCTTATGAATTCTGAAATCCTGCCCCAGGTTGACCCCAGGCTGAAAGACACAGTGTCATGTAAGGACGGATGTCCCAGTTACTACACACAGACCTAGCAAATGTCTTTCAGGAGTCCTCCCTTACCAGGTTTAAGGCATTTTCCCCACCCTTGATCAGGTACCGAGGCGAGAAAGGCTGCAGCACAACGCAGAGGGACCCTGAGACAGAAAGGCACATGGAGCTGAACATCTTCTGAAGGCAGGAGGGACATGAGGCTTTGAAGCAGGTGCCTGATACTGGTAGCCAGAAGCCCAGAAATGAACTGTATCCCCTGAGTGAGGCTTGTTAAACCTTCACCTTGACAACCAAGTTGGGACCACGTGAGCTGAGCGCAGAGATGCTCAAGCACTCCTGGATCTTTTCCTCTGGCTGACGCCTGCACAGGGAGCGTGGTCAGCAACTCCTTTACAGCCGTAAGCTGCTGGGCAGACAGTCCCACACCACCAGGGATGACCACCGTTCGATTAATGCGGAGGGTCGTCTCCTCTCTCACACAGGGAGACACAGGGGAAGACCTCTGAAGCCACAGGGACTTTGCTGTAGAGTTGAGCTCTGCAGGCAGAACTCGCGCTCTCTTAGCGGGAGAGCACACTATCACCAGGTTAGCTGACCTAAATCACAAGCATGGTAGGAAATCTTAGCCAGTAAACGGAGGGCATTCAAACCAAAATACATCACCCAGAACTAACTCCCGTCACATCCCCCTCTTGGGGGGATTGCAGGACAGTATGAGCTTTGATTTGATTATGTGACTGACCATTCCGGCATCCCATTTTATTTTCCCTAAGCAATTCCAGGCCAATATACATACAGCTACAGAGGTACAGGCTGGTTTTTCCTGCCTCTAGCTGAAGGTTCACAGAATACATTCACAAAATGCCAACAGTCTTCTGGAAAAAAGTATGCGCATGCTGGATAGTTGCAAAGGAAATATGATTTACAAAACAAGCTTTCATTTAAAAATGAGTAGGCTTCACACTTAAACAAATACCTCCAGTAGGTTTGTTCCACGCTAAGGGCCAGCATACTGTTAGCTTTTTGGCTAAATTCTCAATGGAAACTCAACTTGGTCAAAGACCACAAGCTTAAGCCCTGAAAGGCTGAAGTCCATACCCCATAACCTGGTCTACATCAAGACGGCTTTACTGTATTTACTTATCCAGTAAGATCATTCAGTACAGCAGATTCTTCAAGTGCCATAACTACTGCAAATCCAGCACCGACCACACGCGTGTGCGGAGCCCGTCAGCCCCAGGTATCTTCCCATGACCTGCTTAATTCCAGTGCTAGCACAGGCCTATAAACAGCCAGGCAGCCCAAGCACTCTGCAAAGCCGTTGCAAAATGCAAGCAAAGAAATACTTTCACCACTCTCACACCAGTAGAAAAACACCTGAATGTGGCAAAAAATTTCCAGCTAAGACAATCAATGGTTAAGAATACCAGGGATATCCTTACATCCTCATGTTCTTGATCCGTCCTGAAATATCAGCAATGAGGGTTTTGAGCATACATCATGGGAAAGGCTGTGACCCCCATACTTGCACACTGCCCTACTTCACTGAAGCTCAACATTTGGCAGTTTCTTCAAAACTTTTCCTGTTGATCTCTATACAGGAAGATGAGTTCATATTACATTTTTTTATTCACATTACAATTAAAATCCAGCTTCAAGCTGTTCAGGCAGCTGACTGTGCCTTGTGGAGTCAGAACGCTGTGAATGCTCAAGTCCCATCCGCATTCCCCAAGCAGCTCTACATTTCCACTATTTCAGACCCCATCCAAAAACAATGAGAGTTTCCATCTATCAGTTACTAGGGAACTTTTCAGAAGTTTGACCTTTTCCCCTAACTCCAGTTTTAAAACCACACCTATGAGCCTGCCCTGGGAACAAGGCCCTCGTTGCTCAGCTATCCCACAGCTGCCCAAGAAAGGACTTTTCTGTGGGGCTTTCTGGGCACAACCCCCTCACAGCCCTCGCAGAAGGAAGGACCGTTGTGCTCGGAGACTTTCTATTAACGGAGGAAAGGCGCACTTCTGAGTATCTGTCAGTGGAGCTCATTTGTTAAGAGGAGATTCACGTTCTCATCAAATCTAAGGTTTCACTCACACCAGATATCATCAGGCAACCTACTGAATTTTAAAAGCATCCTGTTGGGTTTTCTTAAAGCTTTGGTATTCTATTAGTAGATCAGAATCTAGTCTCCCATTAGGTTTCTAATTTAGCACACTCTTTTTCTGTTCCCTGCAATGACTATTCTGGTCTGTGCAACACTGGATTAGAGAAACCATCTCCACGTATGCATCCTGAACATAGACAGTAACACTGTGCAAGCTTCACAGCCCACTCACATGCGACAGCTTCCAAGACCAGGACCAGAAAGGGTCCGGAGCGCTCTTTTCATTCCAGAAAATCTGCTCATGGAAGGACCGTGTACAGTTTTAGTCACCTCAGGGATTTATTTTAGAGGCCTCCTACTCCTTGCACTCTCCTCTGATACACTTGAACTGTCTGTCCTGGGGTTTGTTTAGCCCAACCAGCAAGAGGGCAGTTCTCACGGGAAGCTGTCAGAAACCTTACCTTCTGCAGCATTCCACTATTTCATACGGGCAGTGGCATTATGGTTTAGTGTAGTCCGAAGTATAAAATGCATTTTACCATTGTGTTTTTTGCTTTCAGAGAAAAATGCCCAGATTCAAATCCACTAAAATGAAATTTTAGGATTTGGGGGGATAGGAGTGGCTTTTTTTTAAAAAAAAAAAAAAAAAAATCTTTTAGGAAATGTTGCTGCTTAGATACCAAAGATATCTCTGACATAACGAAAGTCAATGCTAGGATACCACTTGGCCAGCCAAATTCTCTCTCAGGTCAAATGCCTGGTTCCACGCAGTTTTTAAGGAGATTTACTATGATGTCGCAGTTCACATTTACCAATTAAACAGTAAATGCTAACTCAGCTTTGACTTCTTTGGCAACCCTCTTCCACTTATCCTGGGAAGTGAAAGCTGATTTAAATCTTGAACATTTTGACTAATGCTTACAGAAATCATTCATTTCTCTGCTGATAATCTATGCCTGTGTTTTCTAAAGGACCCAAGAGGAATTCCTGACAAATGGTCCCATCTCTTTTGTCCCAGATACTAACCTACTGGTATTAGCATGTAGAAAATGGAGCCAGACGCCACAGCCTCGATTCTAAACTAATTTTTCCTATTTCTCTTTCTTAAGTTGATTTTAAAAGATTGCAACTCTACTTGACAGTCAACAAATATGTAGCTTGGAAAAAATACAGAACGTAGACTATATTTCAAATACTTGCCAGATAAGAGGAAATGGGAGTTTAAAAAGCATCTCAAGTAGCTACCCTGTTGTTTTTCAAATCAAAATGCACCAGCAGAAAAGTGAGAGGAAGAAGGTGTCTGCTAGTGGAGAATAAATGGTGGGATTAGAGCCCTCAGCATGAACACATTATTATTATTTATTATTCGCCAGCCCCTATACTGTGAAACGAACCTCAGATGACAGGTGCTTTTTCTCCATTGATTAATAAGGTGCAAATCATACGCTCTGTGTTCAGATTTACTCTATGCAATCACCATATTTTGTCAAAAGAAGAGGGATTTTCTTTGCTAGCATAGGAAATCTGGGCCAAGTGCAGTAATCCTCGTTCAGGCACGGCGCTCTGCATTTCACGGGGAGTTCTGCCAGAGCAGCGCTTAACAGGAGCAGGATTCAGCTGTTTTTAAGAGCATGCCGAGACAAATGACAACTGAACACTGGCAGGGGGTATTCTGAATTACAGGAGGGAAACTGCAACAGAGGGATGGTATGGGACTTTCCTTAAAGACGGACAGGTCTGAGGGTACCCAAGTAAGTGGGGAGCATCACCCTTCCCACCCTGAGGTGAGGCTCTGGGGGCACAGGTGATCCAGGTCAGCTGTGCAGGAAGAAAGGGGAGGTCAAGAACCCTCTTCTGTATCTACAGAGCTTGTCTGAAGGAGATGCTACCTTCATAAAGCCACAGCAAAAAAGAAAGGCATGAACGTTGATGGAGACCTGGAGGAAACCTCATTGCCAGCAAACCCTCTGAGAGGGAGAGCTTTTGGGAGTCATTATTGCTCCTCCCCTCAAGTGTGAACCCCACAGAACACTAAAGGGAAGGGTCCAAACACACATCTGAGAGGAGCCTGGTGGCACCTCCTGCTCACCTATAAGAGGCTTTAGAAAGCAGATGGCAACAGGCAATCTCCAATTTCACCAGGCACCTTCACCAGGAGCTATGCCAAGCCTGGAGGCCAGCGTTGTCACCACTGCTTACAAGATTCCACTGAGACTGGTTTTATGTTAGCACATGGGCTTGACAGCCATGTAAAACTCCTCCACTAAAGCCTCATGACAATGCCATCCAACAGGAACTTCACTTTTTTTTTTTTTTTAAGTTTTTATAAAGCTTCCCAGAAGTTATACTGGTAGGAAGGAACCACACAATCTTTGACAGTACAGTTAGTAGATAGATTTCCTTCAAGCTTCTGACAGCTCTACGTGATTGAGGAACACAAAAACAAAGCCAGTGCAAGAACAAACAGCCATGAAGGTCTTACTTTAAAGGCATATTCTTCCAGATAGACAGGGGCTACTCTTCAAGGCAGTCACTCTGAGCCAATTTCTTTACTGGGAGGAGGCGTTTAAGGGATTAATCCTGGCTGGCACTCCTGTATGGCACTGACACGACACTGGCTGTGTAGCTCTGCCCCCCACTTTCGATACATGGCTCTGCAGACTTACCTCAGTCATCTTTTTCCTCCTGCCATAGACCACTACTAGTAGCCTGGAAACTCCCCATGAGATTTTTCTCCTTTCCATGAGATTGGGAACAAAGCTATTTAGGCATTGTTTCCTCTCAAAAAATTTGGAAACAGTTGTTGTCAAAAATAATGTAACTCTCAAACCAGTACCGCATCTTTACAATCTGTGCTAGGAAATTTAATCCCATTTTCCTTCCTTGTTGGGACTAAGGCAATTGGTTTGCTTAAGCCTTTGTCAGTTCTAACTAAACAAACCATTTTCCTGCTTTATATGCAAGTGTCAGATTCTGAGATGAAGCCACAAAGCAATTTTTGGAAGAAGTGGCCTTTACAGACTGGGAACTTGGAGCCTGGTGGAAATATATGAACAGTTCAAGACTTCAAACAGAGTGCTTGTAGTGTGATTTAATATATTGGCCCAGCATGTCAAGGCTACTGCCCTATTCGTCAACTGTTTGCTTTGAAGATTTCTAGCATTTAGTAAACTGTTGTACAATTTAGGGCTGTGAAAACAGCACATATGTTCCCTGGATTTCACATGGCCTTGTACATATAGCAGCTATGCAACATTGGAAAATAACATTTGACAAAAGATGACAGAATTTTTAAAGAGTCATGGATATGCCACAAAAAGCGTCTTTCAGTCCCAACAGCTTCACAATCAAAATTTACGTTCATGTGAAAAACAGATGGCTGATTGTAACCTGTCCTGACTCATTTAGCATTTAATGATTTGCATTTATAGGGAAGCTGGTTATGCAAATTAGCATTTATTTTGATATCTCATTTTTCTTTCCCAATAGCTATTCACCTACTAACAACCTGATGATGCGTTCTACCAGACTAGAAGCACCTATCAAGTCTGACTAGTCACCACTGGCATATCTCTCTTCTGCGCTGTGGTAAGTCTCTACAACAGGCTACTTTAACAACAATGTATTTAAGCGTTTTACAGATCTCTTCTGCCAATCATCACCTTTGGAATCTCCCCAAAAAGCGTGTTTGCATACCCAAAGCCACGCTGCCATCAGCATCCCTGGCTCCTTGACACAAAGGATTAAATCCTGGCAGGAGCACACGGTCCACAGGGCTACTCTGCGCATCGGCCTCTTTTCACAGGAGCAACAGGACTGATCGCTAAAGACCCTACATCCCTTGACAGCGATGGCCTTGCAATGGCTCTATGAAGGACAAGGACTAGCAGATCCGTCACCGTTCCACCCCTTCTAGTCAATCTCCCCGAGGAAAATAAAAATACGTAAGGCATTTGGGTTCTCAAATCCCTGCCCTGCTTCCGTGGCCTGAACCATAACAGCTCTGCTACAGAAGACGACAGCTAGCACAGAGATTTGACTTCCTTGGGATTCTTCAACAGTCAGGAGTGCCCCTTCTCACTGCAACGGCAATATGAAACCCAAATCCTGAGTGCCTGCTCCTTGCCCTGTGCGCAGCAGTACTGCACGCTGGGGGGCTATTTTCTTTATTAAGATGAGCATATTTTAACTACCAGTTTAATCACAGGAGAGACTGCATTTTACCACTAGAACAGGTTGACTGGACTCCCCGGTCCCTTGAGACAGCATGGCCCTTCAGTATATCTGGACTACAGAGCTATTAGATTATTTTTAATGCTGTGGAAGCCTTCCTAACACTGACAAAAAAACGTCAGGTCCAGCAGACCAAGGCCTGTCACATGTTCCTCTAGGAAGATGAATAAATGGATGACCTCTACACCAACAAAAAAAATGCAATTTATTCCAAATAGCAGCAGTAGCAAGATGTGATGGTGCATCTCTTCTCCCAGCAGAGGACAAAGAGGGAGAGGAGGGAGAGGCGGCTCTGCACGCCACGGCTTTCCTCATCAGAAACACACAGAACCCCTAAGTGGCATCCCTGAAACATCGCTGTATTCTCAGCTAACCACAGCTAATACGACTTTCCATAAAGCAACCAATTCTATTTAAGTTAGGCTCTATCACAACATTTATTTTATCCTGCAGAGTTTTTGATTTTACAGTATTCTTGAGACTATCAGGATTTTACATTTAGAGAACCTGCATACTGGGATTTTGTCATTTGGGCCTGTTGATTGGATCCTAGGGAATTACCCACATTTGAGATCCACTTGCCTAGGGCCAAATACACTAATTCCACTTCCAAATGTATGTGTCTTGCTTGGCAGCTCAGCCTCTGCGCTAGATTATCTCTACCTACAATTTAATTAAAAAATAATCACCCTTCGCTTCACTCATCTGGGACTGACTGCTGTGAAACACACATGCATACATGATCCGCTACTTACGTGATACACTTTGCTGGACAGAATGAGCACGGAAAAGGCTCGGAGGAGTTTTCCTACCGAGCCTTTTTAACAAATGATCACGTTCGTTCACGCTGAGGGAGAAAAAAAGAAAAGATACCAGTGAGTAACCAGATAATTTCAAGGTAAGAGTCAACTGTATTTGAAGTACTTGGGAGCTTTGACTCTGTCAGTATTTAAGATGGTTATAGCATGAAAAATAATTTTCTCTTTCTTTAAACTGCACATTATCAAGACAACTCTAATAATGGAAACTCCTCCTTTCTAAGGCCACTTTGTTCAAGTCTCCCTTTAGTTAATCCATCCCTGATATTACCATCATTGTGATTTCTGAATGCCCGATGCCTATAAATTATTACAAACGATACCAGAAGTCTGACATCAAGTGATATGTAACGTTAAAAAGGAGATTTTTCTTTAGTATTATGTACATGAATGAGGGCACCCACAAACTGCCTTAGAGAGAAGGAGCAAAGCTTGTGGCTTAGCACATGGTAAAACGCTTCTATCACACCTGCAAAATGGCCTGAAACAACCAAAGGTGGGACTCATAGTTAATTCTGTCCTCTAAAGAACACTCTCATTTTCACCCCCCACACTGGAAAGAAAACTTTCTATCCAGTTTTTGGTTAAAAACCCCTTTGTTTTACACAGTTTCTGTCAAAGGCCTGAAAAATTACTACTAAATGTACAGAAAGTGAAAATACAAACTTAAGGGGAAAAATACAGTATGCTTACAACAGGTTTAATGTATGTCCACAAATCATTAGAGACACTCTCCACTGTCATTTTTATTAAAAACACAACTCATTTCATCAACAACTTTATGCCCAGAATTAACAAACGATGCCTAAGATCCTGACCTTTCAAAGCACTTAGTTACGTATACAAGTCCCACTAAATTCAGAGGGGTTTTAAAATAATGTAGGTGTCCAAATCTCATTGCACTGGAGCCTCAAATGACTGTTATGTATCAGATTATTTTGAAAAAGGTACTACACTTTACTTTAGTTCAAAGTTCCTCTGTGATTGGCTTGGTTTTTCCCATCTCACCCTTGTTCAACACTGAGACGGAGCCAGTGCAGAGAAGGGATCTGTTTGCTAGTGCAGCTCCTGGCAGTATCTTTATCCCATTTGCACCACATTTACACTGTGTTCCCATTTTCACGGTCTGCTTGTTTTTTCACATCTTTATTCACAAGCAGTAATTCCACTGGTTATTCTGCAAATGTGGATACACATCTAAATGCCAATGCTGATATCTTTCTTGGATTAGATTACGAATTCACATACATTTGGTATATGGAATGGAAATTCCAGCAAGCACAGCTGCTGCTGTCAACAAGCTTACAACAGCTTTAAACAACTCCCTTTCATTGAAGCAGTTTTCTAACTTCAAACAAGAAAGTAACCAAAGAAATTCCGAGATGCCTATAATATGTAATCCAGCCATGCAGGCTTATATTCCACTTAATAGTCCATTAGGGTAATATCCAGGCTCACAGTCCTCTGCTTGGTGCATAATGAGATGTCCACAAAAGGGAGGAATCCTTCTCTTTTTCCTGTGGTCTCTAAGCTCAGACACCTGAACTAGAAACTTGTACAGCCTATGAACCCCTTCTTAAAATCTTCAGAAACTGTCAGCATTTTCAGACACTTGGTCTCTTCCCCTCCTTCCCTTGGCACCACAGAATCACCGCTGCAGCAAACAGACCAGGTTGCTTTCCCTGCCTGCAGTCAGTAGTATTCCCTCAACATAAAATAGAAGTTGATAACAGGTTTGGAGGCAAAACTATAAACACCAATTGAGAGTGTCAAACGATCTTTAAAAGCTCTTGGATCATGAGATTTGCATGCATTGAAAGAAGAATGGATCACAGGTTTCCACTAAAACCAGGGTTACAGCATGGAAGCTTCTAAAAATCTTGGAAGATCCAATTGGTTAAAAAAACCAAAGACCAGCCAAGTGCAAGAAAATCAAGTACCTACCCAAAAAAATCTCCAGCTGCTCAAAGCAGGCAGCATAATAGAAAGCGTGTACTACAAGGAATCACCAGGTAGGGGGACGGCAGGCACAAAGCAAGATATGAGATTCCTCTAACCTTTAACAGGCTTACAAAGTTGACAGCCTGCAGAATCAGTCATTACCAGTGCACGTGCAAACTAGCAATGCTGTACCGTGCAACCTCCTGCCGATTTTGGAGCACTGCTAGGTACCTTGTAAGTCCACTGACCGGTAAGCGTAGTGAAACACTGAATGGACTGCTGTCCTGTGAATGACAGAAGTGGAGAACTTGTTCATCTTCTGCAGGTAAAGGACATACAGATAGAGTCTTTCCCATCTCGGCAGGAGAACCAGAGGGTGGGTTTGGACAGATGGCTTAAAAAAGGAATCTTAAACCAATCAAAAATACTTGTTCTAAGGGACAAATAAGCAACATCTGCCACAAAATTCTCACACCGAGAATGGAATCAACCACAGCAGCAAAAGGCACAAGGAACGAATTCTTCATCTGCTGTCTACCACAGAGCAGCCGAGGAAGTGCAGGATGGTATCTGCTACGGGCCGATAATGGTCAGCTCCTCAGGCTTCTGCGTGCCACGTGTGTCAAGGGACTTCTGAACAGGAGTGACACACTGCAGCTCTGAGGAAGCCAAAGCTAGACTATCTTTGATATTGCTAATTATAATCAACAATTGCAAAACTGAAGTCATATCTGATTTTCCCATTTGGGAAATTATAACGGAACGTATCTATGCAGAGAAATAAAAATTCATGGAAGAAGTAAAGCATTTGTGGTTTAAGTACAAGGGATGATTAAATAGACTGCAAGTCAAGATCAGTCAACTGCTATAAAATAAGCTCTTAATACACAGAGGTAAAACGCAACACAGCTCTCCTGAAACAGATGAGTATTTGATTTATTAACAGATACCAGATCTCCCAATACAAGCCCTGAAAGGAAAGAAAAGTTAAGTGGGTTTCTTAACTAAAGTGTTTGGACTGATACAGGGTCCCTGCTTTCAGAAAAGGCTCCTGTCTGCTACCAACAGATAACAAAGTGAAGACTTCTCAGTCCCTCTCACGCTTTGATGCAAAACTAACGATGACATCAGACTCGCAGGCACCAGGTTAGGCCTTGCTCACAGGAATATTGCTTGTAAACCAATCCCAAGTATTAGCCATGATTTTAAGTGTTAATTCTGCTTTCCAGTGACTCAGAGCCAGTGCCTAAGTCCTCCCACAGGGTCTAAGGATGGCATCTTAAGATGCATTGAGGCAAAAAGATAAGAGATCATGAGATCATACTCTGAATGTTGGGTATAGTTGTGTTCATACTCAGGTCCTCAAAAATGGTGTCAGAATGGAAGAAGTCACAAACCTAGACATCCTTATGGGAGTTAGTGACCTGGAAAGTGACAGTGAAATATGCTTAAGTTGGTTAGTTAGTGACCTCAGAAGGGGTAAAGGAGAGAAGCCATCTATCTGTAACTATATGAAGGACAAGAACACAGACAAAATGCTTTGAACTAAACAAAATAAACAGTAGATTAGAACAAAAAGTATTACAAAAGTCCCAATTCTGAGGGTTACTATGAAAAAACGATTAAAAAAGTCATTACTCAAGTCATATAAAATCAGATTCAGTTGCTATCAATAATGAAGAATACCTTGGGCCAGGAATACCTTTGCAATGGCTTCCTAAGAGGGTCTGAAGTCTGCACTAACATTACATTAATTTGTTAAGTGAATGACAAATCAAAAGGTAAAGTAAAGGCAACATGTCATTTCATAACAATATTTTCCATTCCACAAATAAAATGACTCTTCCATTTTCATATCTGAATTGCTCTAAGGTGTCAACAGAGACCTTAATTTTATTTTTCTGTGTTCTCTTCTTCTCATCCCTCACAAAAGCAAACAGCCCTTAAATCTAGGCAACAAACATCTGGCTTTACACATTCAAATGAGGTGCATCAAAACAAACAGAATAATTCAAAGCTGACCACAAGGTCCCACTGGCTCTTTTGCTCAAGTAATTAAAAAAAGATGAGCTTCACCACCAATTAACCTACTGAGCACTAATTAGCATTAATGAGGATTTGCAGCACTTGGTATAGCTTGACCCAGAATGTCCTCCTGAGTCCGCTAATTGGCTGGTGGCAAAAGCAGGGCTCACAAAGAAGGGAAGGTTAAAGTGGATGCAGGTGTGTCTTAAAATGGGATCTTCCCTGAGAAAACACACACATAGCCCAGTTAAAATAAAAATAATTCAGGGCCCCCCTTCTCTTAGAAGAACGGAACTCTTAAGAAATGAGTTTGTGTTTTGTTATGATTTATGAGAGGAGACAGAGAGCACAGACACACCAAATGGGCAAAGACACTTTGCTGCCATTGGTTTTAACTCACCGCCCTTCTGGATTATTCAGAATTAGTCAGATACACACATATAAAATTATTTGGGTTGGTTCTGCTTTTCCACTTTCTAGGAGGAAGAACTGAGCTACTAGTGAAGCCTTACCAGGGCTACACAAATACAACACAGAAGCACGTATCCCAGCTGCTATCCCTCTCCCTTAAAAACACACAAAGAGTGGCAGAGGCATGGTTCTTCACTGCAGGATACCCAGCAGCCATGGGTAAGCCCAGAGGACAAGAAAGCATGCGGCTCTTTTTCCTGTCATCTGAATAGCTCTGAACCCCCTCGCCCCCACCGCCTGCAGGTGCAGCGTCACTCTTTCTTCTAGCCTAGGATGCTGCTGCCGCAGTTAGCAACAGGTAAGTCATGGTACAGCTTGGTTTGAAACAGAAAACCCTCCAAAGCTTAGGCTGAAATTCCACCCTTAACTCCACAGCCTCCCTCCCACCCATACGCATTTTCAAATGGAGCAGCAGACAAGCCCTTGTTCAGCCTCTTTCTTTCCACTGTCACATGCTCTTGCTAAACATGTTGCTGCCTGAGAAGCCCTGGCTGGCCTGCATTCCTCTCCTGTTGGAAGAAAGGTCTTGCAACACGATGTCCTCGCACTGCGACAGCAGGGAGGGAAGGGAAAAAAAATTTTTGCAAAATATCCAATGTGGCTAAATGCAAGGTAAAAGATCAGGAAGTTTCTGTTCCAGTCAACCTTAGCTGTGGATTAGATTTTGAGGGGAGAAATCTTCCCTACTACTCTTCTCTCCCTTTTTAAAATTTAGAATTAAAATATAATAATTTATTTCTTCCATACATTCCAAACAGTAACTTCCATGAAAGTTTGCTGTTTCTTTGTTGACATGTTTCTGTCACTGAAAGTTACATCAACATAAGACAGGAAGAACAAGAAAAAAGGTCTGAAACAGACTTCTCCAGCTTTGATCAGTCCTAATCACCAAACTGTTTAGAAGCAGATTGTTGATTTTCATTTCAGTCTCTCGGTTCTCAAACTCCACTAAGTTTCTTCTAAAGAATCACCAGAGGTTCAAGCACTATGACTTCTCCCCAAGTATGACCTGGCAGAGAGGACTCACGGATCCCTCTGGCTGCTAGGACACACCAAGTATTCCTGAGCACTTATTCACAAGTTCCATCTCTCACCCTTCCTACAGCATAACGCTGCTTAAAGCCCTACAGCACCAGTCATGGTCCTGGGGGACAAAGAGCAAGTACCATAATCCAGGCAGAGTCTCTGGCTGCACCTTTGTAATTGGCCAGAGAAAACCTATTTTTCTTCCTCAGATACTCCCTGCTGGCTGAGTGCACTCCCCTAGCACAGCTGCAGGCCTCAGTTTAACTTGTTTTCTTCTAGTTTGGACTCAAGTGCATTACTTGAGTTCACATCAGGGAGTTGTTGGAGTTAAGCAATGGGCAAGAGAGATGACAACTAACACAGACTTGGCATAAGCAGAATGTAAAAACAACATTCTTACAGACCAGGAACTCAAAATTAAAGCATGCAAATCCTCTCAAATGCAAGCCACACTAATGCTGAGGGTTCAGCAAAACTTTGTATGCTCAAACACCCAGAACAACCCAGGGCTGCAGAAGAAAGGCCTGACTGGCTGAGAGAGCAAATATACCTCCATCCTCGGGGCTTTGGAGACATTGCAGAGAGGAATCACTCTCCTGCAGAACAGCAAAAGTAGCAACCGTAGGCTTCTGCTGGTTTCTCTCTTCTGGTCCACAAAGGGGAAATGTTATTTTTGGTTATCTAGCATTGGATTGCAGGAATGTTTTACTATGAGGTCCATCAGGGTAGGAGGTCTTTTTAATTTAAAAGGCAAACAGGCACTACTGATAATGAAGCTACAGTGTAATCAAAGGAAATCTCCAGAGCATTTCACAAGGAAGCGTCTGAGGCATATAAACAGTATAACAAAAATCAGCATTTTCTTTGCAGAGTCAGCGTCTACACACACTGCTCCTTAATCGTTCAAGATCCAGCTGAAACAAAGACACATCCAAATCCACGCTCCTTTTCCATTTTTCTGTGAACACTCATCAACAAAACCCCAGGCCACGGCTAGAAGACCAAAGGCTCACCAGGCACAAACCACAGGGAAATGAAGACAGAAGTGTGGCCTGTGCCACTTGCAGGCGGAGAGGTACGAGAAGTTACCCATCAGAGGTGACTCCTGCACGGAGATAACCAAGCTTCAGGGAGCACCCAGTCCTGGCTGAGGGTTCAGCAGCAGCCAGCTCCGCGGGGAAGCGTGCCCTGCCATGCTGTAACATCTCCGGGCCTTGTTAATGCAGCAGCTCCCCTCCGGCTGCTTCCCAAGTACACGCCACAGCCACGGAGGAGGAACTCCCTTTCCCTAGATAGGGGGCAACTATTTAAGGAACTTTCCCTCTTTAAGAGTTATATTTGACATTATTCAGCCAAATGTTTGCCTGGTAAGCATCAAATGTATCTGGATACGTGGCCCTGCCAGACCAACTTGGAGCAGCCATATAGTAGTGGGCTCGAGGCCTGCAGCTCGCAGTAGAGAGCTCAGCCCACAGACAGCTGCACGTCGTTTATCCCACCTGGACGTGAAAAGGTTGAGTGTCACACAACTTCAGCAGCAGCTCCAGGGACATCCTTTGTGGTGACTGATGACTGAAGCAGTTCCTGCCCTTGCCAGTCAGTCGAAGAACCTGACAGTTGGTCCCCACACCATCCCACTTCCCTCAACTCATTTATCACGTGGACCCACAAACAGTCAAGCTGATCCAACTGAGGAGACAGGGCAAAGGCGGGCCAATATGACCACAGCTGGTAAGGAATGGTCTGGGAAACTCCGAAACCAGCCCTACAGCCACATCATCCCCATGGATCCATGACCCTCACACCAACGCCCTAGAGAAACACCGTTGTTACAGCTTGTGGTATGGCCTGGTAGCATGCCACTTCACCAGAACAGCAGCTTTGCTTTCCCACTACGTCTCAGAGGTTTGAATGCAGGACCCCAGCACGAAGGAGGGCCTGCAGCCAGCACGCAGCGGCCGGCCCCACGTCAGGTGCGCGCAAGTCTACCCGTGCGGCCACATCACCTTGTGGCAGCGGCAGAACCACCCTGCGACGGCAGACAGAGGCCGAGGAACGTCACGAGCTTCAGCCGGCCCTGTGTGCGGCACCCGGACTGCACGTAGAGCTCTGGGACCAAATTCTCCACTCTAAGCCCACAAGATCCTCTTCAAGTTGGTCCTTGAAGTCGTATGACTAACAACGGGAGGAAGCTTTTCCTTCTGGTGACAGGTAAGGATGATTTACATTTCCTTGTGTCATTAACAACGTCCTAAGGCAGAAAAGCCAAACGGATCCCTCCTTTGACTCCTAAAAATCCCCTGGACGATCCATTCTAACCTTCGTTTTTGAGGCTGTTATTCCTAAACTTCTTTCAAAGACTACTACTTTGAACAGAAGACAGTATTACCAAGCACCTTTTAAAAATGCCATCTAAAAAAAGCAAACACTAAACATCACATGCCTCTCTGAAAAGTGACAACCCTAAGAAAATAATAGATGGGATCTCTCTCTGAGAGTGCCTTCCATTTCCGAGCACCGCAAACATTAAGCATGTGCTTATGCATTTCATTACATGGCGGGGTGGAGGGGTGGGGGGTAGGCAGCATTGTCAGCTGTCCCAAAGCCAACTACCTAAACACAAAGTTGAAGCTGCCCAGTGTTGCCTTCAGCCTTTCCAAAATGTGGGAATCGACTCAATTTAAACGTCTGAGAAGCAGAAAAGGCTAAGTGTGGCTCGCTGCTTTTCAGCTCTCCTCCCTTCGGTATCAGTGCTGTTTACTTCTTGTCCCTAAGTGCCTCACTTTGCACTTACTCTAGTGGGTGCTTGGTCATATCCTCTACAGATAAGGTGGCAATACAGTTGCAATTATAACATTCTTTTCCTATTGACTCATTTTTTCAGAAGTAGTCCCCTTGGAGACTGAAGTTTTCCACCCTTGGTCTCTATGTAAAGATATTTTTTCATTAGTTTTGGGTGGTGTCTTTTTTTTTAAAATCCAAACTTCCTGGTTTAAAAAAAAGTCCACTTAAATACTTTGACTAAAGTTAAAATGACTTCTGTGTTCAAAACTCTGAATTTCTCTTATCAGGTTTTTTCTCCCTTTTTTTAGAGAAAAAAAAGCTAAAGAACAGCTTAGAGCAACAACAAAAACTGATGAACTTTGAAAGCGTGTAGATACAATTTAGAGCAAAGCCCAGGACATTTGGTTGATCTGCAAAAAACCAAATTGCTTTTCTTTAAGCTTTTAAGTATTTTGTAATTGTCCACTAAGAATTCAGTATCTAGTATAACTTGTGTTTTCTTGTCCTTGCTACACGTAACTCGGTACTTTACTCCTTGCCGCGAATCAGAGGCGTGAGTGCAGGCAGTCCTGCCTCTCTTCCGAGATGGGGTTAGCCAGCGGAGGAGCGGAGGCCAAGGCAGACTGCTGAAGCCATTAGGCTGGAATAGTTGTTATGGAGCAGTTCTCCTGCTGTGCAGCCTGGAGGGAAGATTTCTTCTTTTCTCCCCCGTGGAGATCCCCAGTACCCAACCCAGTAACTCAGGATTAGGCATCAGAGAGATTGGCCCCTTAATCAGTTTTAACTCTCATCTTGTTATGTTCTCTTTTTTCTAATCTTCTCTTTCAATTTACAACTTCATTTTGGCCTTTGTGCTGATACTGTACCTCCATCAACTTTGACTTTGCTAGCAGATTTGATCACAGCTCCAAATCCTTCTCCAGGTCACCAGGTTTTAACCCTATTTGTGCACTGGATCTCCCTCAAGGTTACGTGATAGGCACAATCAGGATGTGAAATAATTAATTGCACTGGAGAAGGGGCATGTCAGCTCCAAGCGGTCAGTGCTAGCAGCTGGGCACTTGGGTCCTCAGTGCCAGTGGGAGCGTGATAATTCCCCCTCCATCCCTCTGGCCAGCTTCTGAAACCCTCTCTGCCTGCCCTCTGCTCCTTCCCACCTCTGCCCCACGGCCTCCCCACTGCTCAACTCAGAGCAGAATCAAACCTCGTAATTTAACAAGTGCCTCACACACAGGGGTTAGAAATGCCAGAAATAAATGGTACATATTAAAATGAGGAAATAATGTGATGATTCCTTACTGATACGGGACAGGAGGGAGAAAGAAAGGGACAAGTGTAAAATAAAACAAAATTATGCATTTTCCACCTACCATACACGAATGTTTACCATATGGAATCAAAGAATTTAAAAAAACCCTACTGATATAATTTTATGTGCCTTTTGCTAGTAAAAGGAGTCTAATATCTTTTTACTAGAAAAGCTGCAAGGAAAAATCGTAAATATGCCAGTCACTTTGTTGTGTATGCTGGTGGAGAAATCTTGCCTTTGCTTCCCAGAAATGGTGTGAAGAACATCTGGAAAAATTGATAAAAAGACTCTCAAACCTCAAAAACCAAAATACACCTCTCCCCTCTTGAACCTCATTTTACGCTCAGCTGCACTGGATGGGCCAGATTCAGATCACAGTCATGCGTATCCTGAGTAAATACACTCAAGTCAACACATTCATGAAACAAGAATTTGGCTCCAAACGTCCAATGCCGTTTAACCAGTTAAAAACACAAGACTGAGTTTGTTTCAAATAAGATTCGTTGTACGTGCTGATGTGAAGGGGCCTTACTGGCCCACTCTCCCTATTCAAGTAGATATAATTTGAAATGCATCAATAAAGAGACAAAGTGCTTTGAAATATAATGAGCCCAGGCCTCGTTCCTCTTGATCTTAATGAAGAAGCTTGCCTCCTCCTCAGGAATCATGAGATCAGGTCCTCAGCTCATTCATGGTTTTGTCAAGAGAAAAGTTAAGTCTGTTTTACCACTTCTGCTTCTGCCGGCGTGAGGCTGAGGGCTCTGCTGCTCTCGGCTCCGTGCACAGCCACAAGCCTGAGTCAGGTTTCCCGTGTTCTTCTCTCGCTCCTCCCCGGGGACCTGTGGAGTGGGCAAGTCTCCACGGGTACTTGTGTCAGCTCACCGATTACCCACCGGGTCACACAGCTATTGAAATGAGATAGGCATCTGCCCTCGCCCAACAAATAAAACCAAGGCTAAGATAAATAAGACAGCTCGCTCTCAGGGTGAGAGCTGGTCATGCACGTTTCACTAAAGCAACAAAGTTAGATTTGGTGAGAAGCACTTAAATGAAAGAGAATCTCCACCGGTGCGTCTCCTTGTTGAAGGCAGACAGTGGAGAGACTGAGGAGAGCTGCTGTTTTAGGTACACTGAAAAATAGTATTTACGAAATGGAGATGAAAGAAAGAGGTGGCTAGCTGTCATTAGTGCGTGTCTGAAAGCAGCAAGAGTAAAAAGGCATACTGAAAAATGCTGCGCAAAAGCACAATGCAGTGCTTCCTCGTCACTCACAGCTATACTTTGCTAGTTCTGTAGTCACTTCCCTTCACCTTTGTTAAAGACAAGGCACTGCCTCCCAGATTTCTGAATAATTCGAAGAAATTCTTCCCAATACTTCAGTGATGCAGGCACGTTTCTGCAACACCCCAGACAGGCCCTTCAGCTCCTTGTAAAGTACGTAAATCGTGAAAGCTACATTGTTCTTCGGTATCAAATAATCTTCTAATCCCAGCCTCCAACTGATTAAAAACACAACAGAAAAACAACCAAAAAGCTACTTTCAAAGGGAGCTCTCTGGCAATGCCAAGACAGAGAAACCCTCTGAAACAGGAAATCTACTGTCGCAAAGAGGGTGCTGCACAGCTTTGCTTGCTCTCCATTAGCGGGCCAGTGGAGCAATAAAGTGACATCAGTTTCCAAAGTAAAGTTTGCTTTGGTCCCTAATCAGGCTTTACTCCACCTGAACTCCTGCTGACTTCAATGAGAGGTTAGACAGAGTGAAAAGTGAATGAGGACTTGAAAATTTGGCCCTTTATGAGCCAAGATTTAGCTGTAAATTTATTTAAAGACACAAGAATCTATGCAGCTGAACTCAATGCCACTTTTGAACACAAACCTGTAGAAAAACTGTTTGTTTTCTTTGTGTAAATCTAGCATGTTAACATGATTAGGTCTGCCGGGCAGGTGTCTCCACATGTCCGTGTTTGCTTTGGCACACAAGCTGCCCCTCTCACCTCTCCAAATTCATGTAAATTCAGTGTTAAATCCTGCCTTTTGTTACATTAGCATGCCAAGGAGCCCCTTTCCCTTCCCGCACCAAGGCTCGCTCATGTTGCAGCTGGGCTGGAGTCCAGCCGGGTGCCGGGAAGGCAAGCGCAGGTACTCATCTTCCACAAGCAGGCAGGTGAGCATGGCATGGGATCCATCGCCAGCCCCTTCCCGCACGCTCCCTCTGTTTCTCAAGCTAGTTCTGGAGTTGCCAGCTTTCCACATACTGGTTTCCCCTGATGAAATCCCCTGCTCCTGGAATCATCTGATTTTGTGATCATCCTAGCTTCCATGAAAAGTTTTTAGCTGTCCAGATGAGATATACAGAGAAATGAGAACATGATCCTTTACAGCTCAAAACAATACACTTGATATAATCTCCAAGCATCGCTCTAATGTTATTTGCAAGGTTTTTGGGACCCAGCTGTAGTGCGCAGGGTGCCGACACTCTTCCCTGTGCAGACCAGACACTCCCTGATCTACCACTTGGCTTTCTGTCTGCTCCCTGCCATTGGTAAGACAAAAATTTGCACCTGCTTTTTTAGATCAATACAAACAAACTCAATTTTAGAAACCGTTCAAAGGGGCTAAGGTTCAGAATGATGTAATGAGCACTAGTGAAGACATTTTTTATTAACCTGGAAAAACGTGTCTAGCAAGAACAGTTGGCAGGGTGAACACCCTCTAAGACACAATATGCTTATTTCGGTATCAAGTGGCACGTGCAGATCTCCCAGCACTCCTTCCCCAAGTGCAGTGAGGACCCCGGTGCTATCCTGCTCACATTTTACAGAAATTCAGCTGAGCCACAGCAAACTGTTGGCATCCTGTTGTGCAAGCCTAGATGCACTCACTGCCTTCTGGGCTTTGCGAATTTCTTTTTGTTTAGCAGATTAATCCTAAACATTCGGATCTTGCACCTCATTTTTTGTCTAAGGTCTAGGCAATGATAAAAGCAATTAGCTCCCTAAATCCTTCTCTTATCTGTAATTGGGTGTGACTTTTCTGTTGTTTGTTTGTGAAAAACACTGAACAATAATAGTGTCCACTATGCGGGCCAGGAAAATAGACCCTGATGACAGCCAGCTTATCTTCCACAGCTGCCTGAACAAACCAACACCTAATGGATACGTTTTCAGGAACACTTCCAACCAAGAGCCAACACTGTTACTTGGAGGTGAGGGACAGACCCGTGCAGTTTTAATGCAGCTCTCCACTTTCCATTAGAAATGAGGAGACTCCGGTTACTTTCCCTTCCTGCATAGTGTCACATTGCCAGAAATATCCCAAGAGCAACGGGGCTGCGGGCAGGAGGGGAGAGCAGCGCATGTGCCTCAGCACTCATTTCCACTGGCTTCAAGAAAATTTTTAAAAAATAAAGAACGTGAACCAGAGAGGCTGTAACTGCAGAAAGTTCCCACTCTGCTTCTTTCCCACCCTCACCCTTCCCTTTGGACAAGCACACGATTTCTAGCAGGTGTGAAAGAGCCAGGAGACAAACAAAAGAGATAAAAGACAGAACAACTCTGAAGAGCACTCAGGAGGCCACATCACAAGCACAGCACACCAGCTCCTAGCAGGCAGAGGCACTCTACCATTATCTAGTTCACAGATGGACCACCCAGAAAATCTGGGAGCAATTAGGAAGGAGAACAAACAAATGCATGGAAAGAAGGGGGGAGGGAGAATGGGAAGGAGGGCCAGAAGGGATTCCTTACATCATCTCCATGCAAGCGTTTCGAGAATGAAGTGAAGCTATATGGAGGAGGAATGCAGATGAAAGAGTTTGCAGTGAGAATGCAATAAAATAAAAGGCTATGAAAACATGTAGCGTACGAATGAATTACAACATGGCCATTAAATTTACAGAAAGTCAGGACAGTGTGTAAACAGAGAACATCAAGTTCTTGGAGACGCATACACGCACATATAAACAGATCAAAAGCTGTGTCTCTCGCTATTAACAGTATGTCAACCCGCTTTGCAACCCAGGGATTCATCAGGCAAAAAGCTGACTCACTCTCCAGCTGTCAATAACCAGCACTAAATACTGGCAGTTTGAAAATACAAATGCTACAAACCAACACCAATGCAACTTTACATCCTAGGCGTGGATAGGAATGACGGCAACAGCCAAGGGGCTCGTACTACCAGAGCCGCGTGCCCAGACAGCCAGTTTTCTGCTGGCCTGGATTCCACTTGCCTGGCATCTAATCAGTCTGTCAGTCGGCACCTCACAACACCAACTTACACCTTTCTCGCCCGGGAGGCTGACCTGATTTCGGCACCAAGCGCTTTGGCTCCAACCGACTTCAAGATGACTGCTCATCCCTCTGAAAACAAGGCCCATTTTTAATTAAATGCCTGATTTCAGGCATCTTTGTTGGTTTTAATTGTGGCACAGAGGGTTGCCTTTGTTGACCAGTGCTGCAAAGTTTGCTTTTTCTTTTTAAATGATTTGATGTGCAGCTTGTGACTTTTGCAAGTGAGCACAAATTATGAACTGTGTTTTGTAGGATCCAAATGTCACAGCAGAAAAATGACTCAAAATAAAAACTGAACGTACCAAGTGTTTTGAAGTGATCTTAATCAATAACACTGTGTTTACTTTGTCTCGACCTCTGAGAAGCAAACTCTGGTCACTAAGGACATCTTATAAACACATTAAAGTTCACAGAAGCGTTTTTTAAAGCTTCTCAGTTTACTATAAACTTGGTAAACTCACTCCCTGATAATTTTCCCTAAAAATAGTGCTTATTAACTCACAAGTTCAGTTGAAAAAAAATCTACTATCCACCCGTCTCAGCAGCTACAATATGGCAATTAGTTTACCTTAGAATAGACATCAAAGGCTCAAAGGATGACCCTGCCCCAGAAGAACAAAATCTTTTAAAAGCCCCATTCCACACAGTTTGCTAGTTTATAAGGTTTGCTAAAATCCAGTTTAATGATCATGTAGTTTCTTAGCAAGTCATGTGGTGCCATATTGTGTAAGGAACAGAAGAGTTAGTTCTAAAACCTTTTTGAACTTGGGAAGCTTTTCCGACCAGCTGATGCAGAACCACATTCTGAGATGGTAAATGAAACTGTTGGATAGAAAAGCCTCCCTATGATTTTCTTTAGCTTCTTTCAGAAGAGACAAAAGTTCCCACACAACACATACTCTCCCCTTACAATGAAAGATTCAATAATAGCAATATGTTCAAGTCCATATGGTGTGTATACAAGGGAGAGGCACGACGAGAAACTGAGAACCCTGAAAGCGGGGTCCTGTAAGCTGCAGTGGAAAAAAGCAAAAGCATAAAAAAAACCCTTAAGGAGAGATTGAATGAAGTTGTAGGGCACACTGGATTAGCCAGTTCCCCTTTTAGCTACAGTCTTCATATCCTGAGTTGCAGACAGTTCCCTCCCCTGACATGGTTATCAGATTGACTTTTTTTTTTTTTTTTCCCCTGGATGTCATACAACAAAGTCCTTTCAAAACCAGTCTGGTCCAGTAGCCAAATAATAGCACTACATGTTACCAGGCAGGAGACTGAGCAGCAGTTGCCAATAGAGCCTCACAGCAATAACGCAGGAGAAATGAAAACTGGAAGGGCTAATTTTGGTGGAGGCAACAGACATATGAAAAAGAACAACAATAAATGAATAATACAGGAAAGAAGCCGCCTTATCCTGTCTGGAATCAGATTTGAATGGTGAATGAGAAATAGGGAGGGGAGAGGACAAGAAGGGTCTGTTTTAAACATTAACATAGGCTTGCCCACCTCTTTCCATTACTATCACGAAGCATGGCTTTTCCCAGCTCTCTCGTCTTCATCTCCAACTCCTGAACTTGCTCCAGCAAAGTTTTATGGTAGGTATGCTTGGCCCTGTACCACAAGGAAAAGATAAAAAGAAAAACAAAACAAAAAAGCCATGTGAACATTTGTTTTGCTACTAACCCCCGATTTTACCTCTCAGGTGAAAGGCGCAGGGCCTTCCCTTGAAGGATTTGCAAAATAAGGCACAGTCTATGCATGTCAGTTCAGGTTCGCAATACCTGGGAAAGATTACACAAGAAATAAGAAATCAGAAGGACTTCAAACTCAGCAGAGGTTGGCCGCCTCAACACAACACTCGAAACCTAACCAAGCAGCAAAGCTACGGGACTATGGAGACCTGACACCGCTGCCATGGGACTGCTCCGGACCCGGGCATTCAGACAAAAGAGCTGGGGTTCATTGAATATTCATGGCAGTAAAACCTGATTCTACTCTGTCTTTTCAGCTGTGCGCAGCACTGCTCTGAAAACCTGAGGAGAGTCTCTGATAATAATTGCTATCCAAGCCCCTTTATTTTCATTTATCAATCTCAACAATTTGGATTCTCTTCCCACTGAGCTTTCAAAGTGACAGTAACAAGACTGGCTGCGTCCTACTTTCTTGGCTTGGGGATTCAAAAAGAGCAACCCATGTACCACACGTGCAACCAAACTTTGGAGAGCAATGTCCCCTATGAAGAGACTTGGGCCTTTTTTTCCCAGTTTCACCTACTGCTCCAGTGCTATTATACCTACATTACATTGACATGAGGAGAAAATCTAGTCCCCTCTGTCCTGAGAAGTACAAAGCAATAATACAAAACGCAGGGATCTTTCTCCAACAGACAGGTTTTGATCAGCTTCCTCTTTTGTGTCACTTAAAGGAAGACAAGTGTCCCATGAGATAATACTGATTTGCATGTGACTGCACAATAAACCTGAAAACAAGATGAAGCCAAGTCGGCTGAGACACCACTTCGCTTCATGGCATTAAAATAATATTCTTCAACTCTAGAGATAGCAAAAATTTCTTTACAAGTTTCATAAAAATCTTACATGCAGATACTATAAGCTTTAACCAGTGTTGTAAAACAATGTCAAACCCCCTCTAGCATAAAAATAGTAACTAGAGTATATGTAATTAAAATATAATGAAGATGCACGGGCAGTAAGAAACAAAGACCACAAAAATGTTTGCTGATACTATTTTAGATGACAGTGCCCTGATATTAATACTAGGTTATCTAAGTCCTCTGGTCTTTGCGTTGCTTTTCAAAACATATCTGCATTTAAGAGGAAAAAAAAAGAGGACAGCAGAAGATGAAGCATAGCAAAATCTGCAGGTAAAGAGTATCAGGATGGAAGAGCACCGTATTAAAAACAAACCACCAAAGGTGTATGATCTGCAAGGGAACACCAGCATACTGTGACGGAAGAAATCAAGTAGCAAGGATATTTTTTAAATGCATAATGTTTCAAGAATGTGAGACTACCAATAGCTGCACACAAATTAATTAGATTCCAGTTCCTGTAACTAGTTCGGCTAATGATTAGACTGGTCTCCTCTTTGAGGAAGGGAAACTATAGTGATTAAAATGGGAAAGCTTTGAGCTATTAATTCTTATAATCTTTACAGTTGACTTCACTATCACACTCTTCAATTTGAGTAAACACATTGAAATTTTGACCTTGAACTCATCTCTTACCTTTTAAAGAGGCCATACTTACTATTGCAAACTTGAAGACTAAGCATGTTTGGAACTTTTAAAATCCTTTATAACCAGTTTTCCCACAGACAAGAACACAGAAAGCTACAAGTTATTCAATCTCTCCCAAGGTTCCATGTTTATCTTGCCATACACCGTAAGAGTTGAGAGATGTTCTTCTTTTCCCTTAGAGTGAATATTGAATTCAAAATTTAACAGAATGGAGCCCGAGCAACAGAGTCCAATTAGTGCAGCACAGCGCAAGGAGGCATTGCACTGCTATTTCACAATATGGAAAAAATACAGGTGTCCTCAAGTTGGGGATACTGAAGTGGTTTGTAAGCAGTATGAAATGATGAAATATATGGGCTCTGCTGTGGCTGGGTATCCCTAAAGCAACAGTAAGCCTGCAGTTAATAGGTATGCATTGAGTCACTCCTTCACTTGGAAGCAAGAGCATCCATGGAAGAGTCAGTAATTAAGTATTTATAAAAAGGGCCTGAGCTAACCTATCCACATGTCTCTCCAAAAACAAACACTAAAATATGGTATTACGATTGTCTCAGAATCTGGGCTTGCTCCCATCAAAGTGAACTGCAAATATTCCATGGACTGCTGGCAACAGGACTGGATACTTCATGACTTTTTCACAACAGCACGTTACTAACTTTTGACACACAAAAACACAGGTAGAAGTCTTAGCTTTTACCTTGTACTTTACAAGTGGCTGTAGATGCACCACCAGTCCTCAATCAATTATGAGATCCTGTGGTCGGTGTTACTGCACAGCCCAAATTTGATGCATTACATAAAGACAAACTCTCCTTCGCACCCGGACATTAAGATCACGGACCATAAGAATCGGCGAAAGATTATCTTTGTATTTTGGGTGGCCCTTCCCCTTCCAAGCCAGGGAAGTGCACAGCTTCACTTCACTGCCCTAGGAGGATATTTAGGGGGTTCAGGAGGCCAGAATCTGCCAGGGAGAAGCGTGGGTACCTTCATAAATGTTTCTCAAACATGATGACACCTCTACTGTGGCTCATGATCCTCAACACCATCTCAGGAGTCTTCTGCTCCAGGGACTGCAAGCGTGCGCAAGGATGGGAAGAGCTGCTCCTACCTTCTCTCTTACTTAAACTACGGAGCTGGCAAGTGCAACATGCTTCTTCCCCCATGGTAAAAAAAGTGCATGGAGATTTTGGTAACGATTGGAAGGCTCAGGAAATTTTTTCACTGTAACACTAAGTACTACACCAATTATTAATAAATTCTTGCCCTCTTGCCTAATTTTGCTGGAACACCGTCTGTGTTTTTATGATTCCCACACAGCTTTGTGGCTCAGCTATTTCGAGACTTCCTAGCACCAGTGACATGGATTCAACTGACGCGTGCCAACTGTGAGGAAGCACTCACCTTATAAAGCTCTCTTCATTTCAATGGCAGCACAACTGGAACTTTTATAAGGCAAAGCCCAAATCCAAACCAAGCCACTGAATTCAGGGTAGTGAACCAAAGCTAACAACGTGGCATTGCAGCCAAGCATTAGTAATAAGCTTCCTCCTCTTTTTAAAGAGTTTTCTCCACATTTCCTTGACTCACTTAAAAAGGAAAAAAAAAAGTAAATAAAAAAGCCTGGAGCTGCAGAGAACATGGAAGATAAGAGGTGAGTTGACAACTGTAGCCTGTGCAGCAAAGGGAACATGTAAAACTAGCTCTTGCTTCCAGCATTACAAGTTTTGATAGTGGATGCAGCACAGCAGTTTAGAAACAAAGATTTGTCTAGGTTTGAAACATGCTTTCCTATCCCTTTTAACCTTCTTCTAGACAAAAACTCTGCACCATATTTATGGTTCTCTGGTAGTATTTTGTACTGAAATTAGGCATGTACCTTTTGGGTCACATGGATGCTCCTTTTGCAGACATATGCTTCATGTCCAAAAGAAACTGAAAGGGATACATTCCATGACCATGAGAAGTCAGAGCTGCTGGAATTTTATGGCCAAAACCAGACTCTGCTGAATTACAGACAGCAATGTGGTGTAACCACTGCTGTGGAAATGTGCCGGCTGATTTCCAGAGGCCTTGGGCTCAAGTTTTGAATGGCAAGCCTCTTGGAAAGGAAACAGACCTTTACTCCTTCCATATGGCAGTGCTGATAGCTGTGTCATTTCATTTATCCTAGTTAAAATGTTAATGGTGTTAATTTTTCAGTGATGGGTTAAAAAAAAAAAAAAAAAAAAAAAGCACCCCTGCTCAGAGAACAGATTTTTTGCTTAATGTTGATAGGAGCCTCCTGTTTAAAATCTGCTGGGAAAATATCCAGTATATCAATCATACACGTTTGTCTCGAGAGCTTCACAATCTCTGAACATTCTTGCTCTGAACCACTGGAAGGATTATGTTGCTGAGATTTCTCTAAGAAATATTAAAGAACAGGCTGTGTCAGTAATGGAGTTTTAAATGAGTAATAGCTGAGGATGAGCCTGCCGTGGTCTGGCCTGCTTTACAATTCTTGAGTCATTTTTGCCAAGAACTGATAAGAACAGAGGACGACTTTGGGACATTCAACTATCATGAAAACATTTCAAAACCTGAAGTGTAATCTTGGACAGCTAAATACCTATTTGATCCCTGATGCCGCAAACAGTTCAGCTCTTATTTAGCTTTAATCACAAAAGTAGTCCCACTGACTTCTAAGCAGGTAATTTTAAATAATGCCTGACACAAGAGCAGGGCCTGTTATGCTAAATGAATTCACAGATTTTTTTATTATTTTTTTTTCAGAGCTTTAAAAAGCAGGTCATAGACACAGCTAAGTATCTAAATTTAAACATTTTGGCCTCAAGCTTTAGAATTCTAAAATAATTTTCAATTGGAGAAGTTTAATAAGTGTAACAAAAAACCCTCTAGTGTGCTAGACTATTAAATCATAGTTTGGCCTGAACAGAAATTATACATTATGATACATAGTTTTAATTTTAGCAGTGTAGCTTGTGAAAATTAAGCTGAGGAAGAAAATAGGAAAACATTTAAGAACTACTCACTGATTGGTAGATTTGCCTACTACCAGTTTAATTTAGCTGTGCTATCAATCCCGTAGGAAGAAAAAAATATTCTCAGATGTATGCATATAACCTGATCTATCCTCTTTCGCCAGTGTTTGAAATGTGCCCATGTTTGGGAAACTTTCTGCCTTTTTCAGTATTTTCTGCACATCTCTGTAAAGAAGATGGTGGACTTGGCAGTGTTAGGTTTACAGTTGGACTTGATGATCTTAAAGGTCTTTTCCAACCTAAATGATTCTAAGAGTCTTCCTTGGCTGACCGACAGCTCATTCTTGGAGCAAAGGGTTACGTGTTACGATGCTTTCACTTTGAGCCTTTGTGACAAGTGACAAGCTAACCTGTATTCCCTCTTCACTCCAGCTAGGATCTGCCTTTTTGGCCCAGAGTTGGAATGCCCTCAGTCCTCCTTGCACGAGGTTATTATATATTCATGTACTAAAACCACCTTGGTGGTAACACAGCTTTCGAAGGGAAAGCATGAAAACTTTGGTGTTTAAAACACTTAAAAGCAAGCTGAACAAATCACCAGAAATTCTAAATGAATTTCAACTTCTGCATTTCAAATTGCAATGGTAGAGAAGGTAAGTAGCTTCTCTTGAAATCAAAATTCTTGAAATTGCTTGCCTTCCACAGTGCTTTGAAACCACAGAGTTTTGAGAGAAGGGGATGACACAGGCTTGTATTTCACAAGGGTTATTCCCCCTCTCTGGGCCTGAAAGGAATCATTAGGACTTTACTCCACCAGAGTGCAAGTATTGCTCTTCTGTCAGTTAAATCTCGGAAGACCCACTGTTGAAGGAGAATCTGAAGAGCAGCTGACAAAGAACTGGGAGCGTACTGGGTATGGATTAGAGTGCCACATATTTACTTTTTACCTAACCTTAGTAAAATTGGACAAAGTATGTGCTCCTTTTTAGGAACAGGAAATCTCTGACGTCTGATTTAAATTCACCTTTAACTAAAGGGAAGACAACACCAATAATCATAAGATGACACACCATTACTCAGGCAAGGCTACCTCCTTCACATTCAGGACTAATTATTCATTCTCTCACATTGCTGGTTGCATTGGCAGGTGAGAAATGACTCCCACTTCACTTTGCTCAGAGGCCTTCCAAACAAATACCACCATTTTGCATTCACTGAAAGGCTTCATAAGCTCTTCGCAGAAAAATACTGGACTGGACAACATGTGCAGACAGAATAATTCCTATAACAACAAGAGGACTGCTTCAGGACTTACGCCGTCCATGCCACATCTTTAACAAGGCATGCAGTGGGCACGAGAAACAGGCCAAACCAGAAGTATCCACATCTTAACACCATTCCAGCCTGTGAAGAAAACAAACAAATAAATCATGAATATTTTCAAGCCATTACACATTAAGCGGTCATTTACAAGGAAAAGGTAGAGTGATGGCATCAAACAGGTACTGCATCCATGATCTGAGCGATGTTGAAATTTGGTGGTGGGGGAAGTCTCATTGACTCTTAACAGAAGTTAGGCCTATAATTAACAAACAGCAATGGCATTTCTCATTGCAATCATTCCTTATGATTTCAAATTCCTTAGAATTTTTTTAAGAAATCAAGCATTTTGACCAAATCCTCCACTGATATTCATTTGTGGATCCAGGCAGACACATTTTCACTCATGGAAAAGTGCACTGTAAGTATATTTAGCTTGCGCATTTCACTATCTTTTTTGCCTTTTGCTTACTCTCTACCCACTGTTCTAGATCCCTGAGCAGCATCAAACTGACATGGAAAAAAAATCACATCATTTTCACTAAAATGTTTCAGTCATATTCCACTTAAATACAGCACTTCCTGTTCAAAGTACTGCTGCCTGAAACCCAGGGCGGGAAAGGTTCACTCCTGGCACACAAATGGCTTTTTTTACAAACAAAAAGCTCAAAGTGTATATTTGTGTTTTTCTCACTGTTGTAATGCTTGAAGAAAAAGCTCAGCACTATTTAAGAAGGAAGATATCTGGAAACCCTACAAGTCCCAGCATACACACATAGTTATGGAACAAAATTGAAATACAGCACTATTTACAGAAATGCTATTTTAGGTCAATTAGATGGTAAGTAAGGCCTGAGTTTGCTACACGGAAGACTTGAGACGACCTCACCACCTCTTGCATACGCACACACACAGTTCCCATGAGAACCATTTAAGTTCTCTAGTACATTAGAAATAGAAAAGACTTTTCTTCCGTAACGACTTCCATGCAGCACACAACTACGACAGCGGCTGCAAGGTGTCAACATTTCCAGTGGTAGCCACATTTTGCTCCCTTGCCAGTTACGGATACTGCCACGTCCCTTCCCCAAAACCTTTACTTCTCGGTATTTCGTATGCCACATACAACACACGCACGCGTATCTACTGCTGTTCACGTGAGATGTCGCCACGGGCCGGGAGGCCTGTACCCGCGGACACCGAGCTAGAGCAGCTGGCCCACCAGTGTGACACCAGCTCGGCTGGCTCAGCTGTGCCTCGCTGCTGGAGCACACCAGAGCAGCGGCCTGCGATGCTCAAGTGTCCGGGCATTTTACAGGCAAACACCAAGTTGAGCCACAGAACGCTGAACCAAACACAACGTCTACTAGCCTTTGAAATACGCTGAGAGAAGACAAAATCTGGAATTGTACCCTTTGAAAGACAAAGGTGGTCGATCACACCAGAAGGATCTTCCACCACTCACTACAGCAAAGCTTCAACACTGAGAAAAGCCATCACGTTGCATTGCCAGGACGTCTGCCAGCAGCACCCAGCATCTTCTCCCAGTGTTGATCTCTGTTTAAAGCTGTCCACCTCACAACTCAAGTCATATTTAGCAGCAACTTGCCCTTGGATTGCCAAGCAGTGAGTACTTCCAAACGCGTTTTTCACTTTTCAGTGTTAAATCCTCCATGCCACCGCTGGACTGGCAGATCAGCGGTAAATCTTGTGCTGAAACCAAGAGCCATCTAGACTGCGCTAAAACATCTATAGACACTTTGCCACCCACGCAGACAGTAAGCCAACACATTACAGTCCCAGAATCAGCTCCCAGTTACTTGTGAGCCCTCATGCCTGCTTTCGCATGAGAATGCCAGAAGCAGAAGGGAAGTTTTGATTTATGCTTATTTAAGGAAAAGGATGTACAGGAATAAGAGAGAAATTATAACTGTTGTTAGCCAAAGAGCTGACCTGTAATAACACAGTGGCAAAACATAATGAGATTTATCCTCTTGCTTTGCTTTTCTTTGGCTGTGACCCTGCCAGTGCTAGCAGTCTAATCACATCAGCATTTCCACTGACCATCCTTCCAGTGCCTGTGCTAATAAAGGCTAAAAAAGGGCCATAGTATTTTATATGCATTTTCTGCTATTTTGGCTTCAAATATTTTACGTTCCACTTTTTGCTTTTCTGTCTGAAAGCAACTCAACACACTTTCAAAGTGCAGAACAATCTGAGTACGTGTTCAGCAGCAGTTTAAATGCTGTTATTGTTGTTATAAATGTTGACATCTCCATCAACAGCTGTGAATTTGGACATTTCACATGTTGAGTTCGACACCAAAAAAATGTCAAGCCAAATACTTTCGGCCTGCAATTATGCATTTTATTCAAGTATTATTCTATCCAAAACCTGCACCGTAACAGTAAAACTATTCATCACATCTGAACCCTGTCACATACTCTCTTTACAAGCAAGCCTTTTTCCACACAACCCTCTCCGAGATTTTACTCCATACTCAACTGGACGGTTTCTTCCCTGGTCACCTCTAGTTTCCTCTTGGAGCTATATGACTGCTCTGCTGTGTGACAGTGAACTGGTTTGTCTTGCACGCACAGCTCTGCCTCCTCTCCAGCAGGGTTACACCATCTGCTCACAGGACAGGAGCTCCTCAGCAGAGGGTGCACTGGAAACCACCTAACACGTTCTGGACACATCCATAGGCAGCATTTTTAGGATATTCTCCAACTTGTGGGGAGAGGACTGGGTTACGAACAGAAGCTATAGTAAGAACACCTATATGTCACAACAAAGCCTTCCTCAGGCTTCACAGCTGTTGCTGTGCTCCATTCCAGTTGTTCAGCTATTCACGAGAGCAGCGAAGACAGTACTGCAATACATCTTCGGCGAAACACGGCATTTCCAGACCCAGTCCCAACGAATAACACCCTTCAGCTATCACTTATCTCACCCAGGCAAGAAAAGCAGAGCTACTAAACAGGAACCACCACCGTTGTTTTTTTTTTTTTTTCTTTTTTAGAAGGTCACAGGGAGAAAGAGGAGAAACTGTTATTTAAACAAATTCAAAATTTGACCAGTTCTGTCATCACACAGGCCCCACAATATGCAACTAAGCCATTTTTATTCTGTCTACTGATGTAAACATTAGTGACTAGCACATCCAAAGCCAACTACCAGAAACCATTCATCACATGGCACCCCCCAAAAAAACTTGAGACTAATGGAAGTCCTCCTGCTGAAGACACTACAGCTTAAACTGCTGCCATCAGTAGACTGTCTTTCAAGCACTGTGGAGGCTGCCACAGTAAAATAGCTCATTTTAGAGCAGAGATAACATTTGTTAAAATGAAAGAATGGGAACAAGAAAAGAAAGAAACTAAGCTTAGCTCCAGTTATTTCAGCTGAGGAGCAATTTAGGTCCCAATATCTTTAACCTCTTGTAAACTGGCTTTATAAGGATGGGTACTTTGTTTTTTCCTTTGAAACACAGCAAAAAAAGTGATAGTACTGGCCAGTCAGAATGACTGGGAAAATCTGCTCTGCACTATTATTTTAGAAAGCCTAAGTTAAGGGGTTTGGGGGTTTGTTTGTGGGTTTTTTTGTTGTTTAAATCAAGGACGTGCTCTACACAAGCATATCAAACAGGGAACAGATTGTTTAAAAAAAAAAATCTTAAATTGCAATATGGAATACATTTCAAACTCTTTTCTCCATATTACTATTCTTTCTTAGTATGCAAACAAGCATCATTCATAGTTTTCCACTGTGGTGGGTTGACCCTGGCTGGATGCCAGGTGCCCACCAAAGCTGCTCTATCACTCCCCCCAAGCTGGACAGGGGAGAGAAAATATAACAAGGGGCTTGTGGGTCGAGATAAGGACAGGAGAGATCACTCACCAATTGCCGCCACGGGCAAAACAGACTTGACTTGGGGAAATTAGTTCAATTTATTAGCAGTCAAATCAGAGTAGAATAAGGAGAAAATAAAAACTAGATCTTAAAAACACCTTCTCCCCACCCCTCCCTCCTTCCCGGCTCAACTCCACTCCCAGTTTTCCCTATCTCCTCCCCACAGCACTGCAGGGGGACAGGGAATGGGGGTTGGGGTCCGTTCATCACACCTTGTCTCTGCCGCTCCTTCCTCCTCAGGGGAAGGACTCCTCACTCTTCCCCTGCTCCACCGTGGGGTCCCTCCCACGGGAGACAGTCCTCCAGGAACTTCTCCAACGTGGGTCCTTCCCACGGGCTGCAGTTCTTCATGAACTGCTCCAGCGTGGGTCCCTTCCCCGGGCTGCAGTCCTTCAGGCACAGCCTGCTC